>CACRXP010001776.1:14561-25874 GCA_902702965.1 Spirometra erinaceieuropaei
CGAAACAGTGCTGTATCAATCTACCCGCATTCTCTGTCGTCCCTCCTCGCTGCTATATATATATATATAACGGAACGAGCATGTTCCGTAACCTGATCGGTGAGCGCCCACTATCATAATTAATATTCCCGATCACAACCGACAGGACAACGGGCCCGTGGCTCAATGGTAGAGCGTTCAACTCCATGACCAAAGATCCCGGGTTCGAATCTCAAGTGATCCACACTTGGGGTTGGGTATGACTGGCTGATGACGGCTAATAAGCCAGAAATGGCCATTCCGGTCTCCCTTGTCTTTGTCGGTATTACCTTTCCAACATATATCACTAGTCGCTGTGCGACTGCCTGCGAGGGTTTAAGTATGAGCCCCAAGGCACAACGGAACGAGCATGTTCCGTAACCTGATCGGTGAGCGCCCACTATCATAAATACATATATATATATATATATATACATATATCAGAGTGGAGCCGACAGAGTGTGGGGGGTAGATTGACACAGGACCGTTTCGGGCTTGTTTGCCTTCATTCAGCCGACCTTAACCCTGACCACCAGCTGGGATCGGAAGCACAAACATGCGCACAGACACACCTGGCGCAGCTGGTCCACCACTGCGGTCTACCAGATGGTTCATAAGCACTTCATCGAACCGAAGCTATCATAGCTTGGCCGGCCTTGGCCGGATAGGTGATTGCCTGTTCGTGACCCCTTTCGCCCATACAAAGTTTGTTTGCTTCGGGAAATCAATGGATCTGTGTGCACCCATTCCTAAGTGAATAAATACCCTATCGGTAGCGACAGAAAATGGCAAGTGGCGAGGCACTGATGTGTACCACTTGTACGTGCTTATCAAGTGCATGGGGTATAAGTTGCGATCATTGCGTGGCCCGAAATGTCTGACACGTGTATGCCATACATGTTTAGCCCCGTCTAGGTTTGAAACCATAACCTGGTCCGTCAGCTAACAAAGGCGAATTATAACAAAAAGAATCACCACAATAATATTCGGAGGGGAGGTTGTTAGGAGTATATACGGAGGAAATGACACATCTTTCGTCGCAAGTTAGTCAAGATACTCATTTTCATAAATAAGAATCTTACACTGTCTCGCAAGGTCGAAAGTGTCACTCGCTCAGTCAAATATCTTGTCACAAAACAATTAGGTTCCTGGAAGAAGCGAACGGGCAGGTTCCAGGAAACAGTTTAGAAGAAGATGCGATCACTGCAACAAGAAGTCTCTTGGCCTGAAGTTTTGGATTGTTACTCAAACCCATCATCAGAGACAGGCGCAGATAAGGGTGATCGTCTGTGGCGATGAGTTCGAGGGAGAAACCGAAACGTCAGGCCAAAAAACTTCTTGTTCTAGCGATCGCATCTCCTTCTTGTGAACAATTAAGTTCATTAGAACTAAACATTTCACTCCATCGCCACCATGGTCAACCTCCCAATTGGCAGAACTTTAGACTGCTGTGAACATCTCACATAATTTTGCGTAGGCCTGTGATTTCTGCGATTCCAATCTGGCATAAAATGCTTGCAAAGTTCAACGAAACCGCACACCGTCCCCCATTATTACTAATCCCGCTCAGCCCTCTGGCACAAATCTACTCCTAAAAGTTGCGAGTTTTGAAAGGCCGGTTTAGGCTCTCGATCATCTTCAGTGATGTCGGGCTGCCAACTACAACAGTAGTACAAGAAAAAAATTCAGGTTGATCAACAAAGCGAGGCTGTAGCACCGGACGGCGAAGGAGTGGGTGGACTGGGTGGGCTTGGGGTCCGTTTACTGCAACAGTTCTAAATGTCGTGGGGCTGGAAGTAGGCTAGTTAACGTTTTTCAAGCTTTCTGCCGGCCAATTTTCGAAACGCACGCATGAGCTACACTATCTGTTTTGACTTTTAAAGCATTGGGTGGAATGAATTCGGAGTGGTAAACTCACCCCCTATGTGCATCTCTTGCTTCATCCAACTCGAAATTAGTCAGAATATTGTAGAGTTTCGATGCCCTTGCTAGCAGATCCTTGTTCAGGTTCTCACAATCGAGGCAAAATAAGCTTAAGGGAACGGCGTAACGCAGATCCAAAAATTGTTGTTTTAACTCCTTGTAAGAGTTCAGTTGCTAAAAACAAAAACATATCAAAATGTATTTTTTTACTGCGTTGAAGTCTGTCTAGTTAGCACAGACAATAACTTTTGTGCTTGAGAGATTGCAGTGCTTGAAGGGGGCACTTACCTATCAGATGCCGGAAATTTATAGCAAAATCTTTAGAAAAGTACATAAAAAATCTGCATTTAACATTCACTACCCTACCTGAAGTTTACCGATTGCTGCGAGATAAAATTTCCTTCCAGCTACCTGGTAAATAACACAAATCTCTTTTGCAAGTACTGAGGCTCCTTGCAAATAGGTCATTCTTTCGTCTCAAACACATTTCGTGAGCGTCCTCCAACACCCGTCTTTTGACGACTTACTGTCATTTCAACATCTGAAACCGGAAAGTTGAATGACGTTCGACTATTGAATTCGGTCAAAATTTTGACTATTCAGGGCCCTTGGCCAACGACGTAGTCGGCCGAGGCCTATCTAACTGGGGAGTGAACTGTGACCCACTTTCTTACGGGATTGGAAAGGACGCTTAATAAATCGTCCTGATGTCATTGGTTGGCGATCTTGCTAACTCCACGCAGGTTGGCCTTGACGGATAAGGTATCCTTCCTACCCATAAACCCTGTATCAACCATACGTTCTAATCAAATCGATTGGATATTTCTGTATCAGATCGCATTGAGCCTTTGGGAAGCCTTAACTACTGCCACACATGTAAAAAATGCGTGGACTTCATCACGCACCTTAATCACGTTGCCAAAGCTCTCTTGTAACTGGAGGTAGAATGGGTCGTCCACATTGAGAACAGCTCCTTTTTTCTAAAAGAGAAGATAAACGCATTCAAAATTGTTGAACACAGTCGATGGCTACATTTCGTCCGGAGGTGATTAACTGCAAGCTATAAAAGATGCGTGCAAAGACGGTGCAGCCTATCTCAACTATGGATTGTAGCAAAGAGGAGACATGATTGCTTTTTCGATGGCAGTGATCACTTACGTCCATCTCCTGAAAAAAGTAAACACCTCGCAGTAAAGTCACACTTAAATAATTAAAATAATTATAGAAAATTGAAAATGCGCCAAAATAAACTAAGGCGATAATATACCTTAAATGGAGAGTTAGGAACACGAAATTTGCTAAAAACTTAACCAGTCTAAAAGTGACAATGTGGAATGGAGACTTCAAGCCGGTCGGATGAAAGCTGGATGTCCCAGGGGAAAGAAATTAATCGAAAGCCAAGATATCTATACATTACCTCCAGCATTTGCGTACCTGGAGACCAGATACTAGTACACCCACGCATAGTTAAGCTCGTAAAATGTATGCAAAAAAGAAATTCTTTTAGGCGTAAAAAATTAATTGAGCGTCAAGGCCAAACAAGTATAATTATGCAATAGAACATCGAATACAGCCAGGCCAACCTTTTTGGTCTGAAGTAAGATGTGACGTTCTTTAATGAAATTCCGCAGTTCCATTTCGGCCTTATTGTTCAGCAAATTACCATACACTCTGTACAGGTCCAAGTACTGGCGTGGTCCGCTGGAATTTAGACGAAACACGTGGAGAGAGCGTTCGGTGGACTTAGTAACTAGAGATTCTTGGAAAAGAACGCTGCGAATGTAGATGGGTTGGTTCATCATTTCTGGAAAGAGCTCTACCTCCACCTAAAAAGGAAACGGTTATGCCTGAGTACCTTGTCAGGCACAATATGACTTTCCAGGCCAAAATAGGTTCTTGAGAATTTGGAATAATGTAAATTTAAAAATAATGAGATGACATCGGGAAGGTCGTCCCAATTATCTCGGGAACTACAGAGAACATCGTTAAATGCTATTGAGGACGACAATTTTAGGTGCACGCAGTACATAAATAACTGAAAATAAGTCTCAGTAGTCTAATTAGCTTCAAAATAAATTTGCCCACACTTTATTTCTTTGCATCATCCCGTGCCATAGGATCGCTGCTGCCACCACCATTACCACCACATCAGCAAATCACCATTATCACCACTATCAAGTTCGGTTAATGAGGAGAAGACATCCATTCAATAAACGCAAGCATACCCTAGGAAGGTTGGTGGCGGCGTTCGTGATGGTCTGGAAACAGCGAAGAAGACTTTCTCGAATATCTCGCAGACTTGGAACGTAAACAATCTTGGGTTCCGCGATACGAAGTTTAATCAGAAGAACTGGCCGTTTCAAAAAGAGCATTTCATCGTAGTTTGCCGGAAAGCCGTTTGGTGACTAAAGGAAAAAATGTCAGTGAAAAAATATAAAAAGGGCTTGTCTACAGAAAGCGGATCGCCGAGCACCGTTCACTTAGTTCCCTCAGCGGCAGATATAATTATTTAGGCACTGTCGTCTGCTTGAGATTATATAGTTCCACCTGAACGAGGCGGCAGGCTAAATTGGTCATTACCAAGGTAGCGGGCCAAAAAAAGTTATATATATTAGGGGCATACGGATCAAGAATACAAAATAAGTCGCCTACTAACAGTTATAACTGTTAAGTGAACTTGGATTAAAGTTTACCTGAGAAGTTTTCGGTTGGGACTGACCCTCATGTAGGCAACGGGGCTGAATATATCAGCGTCCTCGGAATAATTGCAAAAAGTATAAACCAGAAGCTAGAGCAATAAAGGAACACTTTTCTACTGGCACGATTGCTTCTCCATACTTGTAGCACTGATCCCAGCTAAAAGCCGAGACATGCCTCTCGTCGAGTTTCTGCGACAACACTACGCATCCTTGGAGGCTTCGGCCAAGCAGTGGATCCCATGGCCTTTTTCGTGTGATTTATGAAGTAATTTTATATAGCAAAAGGCACTAACGATTTCAGAGGGACACATTTTGGTAAGTTCTTTGCGGCAGAACCTGTCAAGAGTTTCTAATCGGTTTGCTGTGCATTTTTCCTAGACAGGACTGACATCTTCATTCTGCCGTACAGAACCTAGTACTCTAAACTATAACAAAGTGTAGTACTTTATAGAGTTTCCCTTATATTTTTTATTTTTCAACAGTCCCCTCAAAATACTTCCTTCTTAACTCCATACACCTTTTGTGATACACCTCGAGCGGGACAAACCATTGGACATTTTTGGAACAGGTAGTATTTTTGTGAACAGATGTAAGGAACTTGCGAGTAGCGCATTTACCGTATACTCATATGATTACCTCAAATAGTCCATGCATTATATTTTTATAAGTCAAAATATTTTTCCCTTTCCTCGCTTCTGTGCTAGAAAATGAAGTCCTCTATAAAACGATTATAATAGACGACCCCTTGAATACTTGTAGACAGGCGTAAGAAATCGGTGAAAAGTGTAGATGGCTTACACCGTGTTCTTTTTATCAATCAGCTTATCACATGTTTCTAAGAATATCTCTGCCAAGATGCCGGTACGCAACGCTGCATGGATTGACGCCAGGTTTTGTCTCACGTTTAAGCAGAATCTAAAGGTTGACGCATACTAGATATAGTTATGTGAAAGTGCTTTCCTGCCTTCACGAAGCAAGCCTCCCAGGATGACGCTATCTCCTCTCCGACAGAATACGCTCTTCCCTGATTTAAGTACGTATGGCTATTCCGCAACACTCTGTATAATTTAACGGAGCAATCATTTAAGAGACAAACAATAAAAGTAAAAATAGGCGAGTGAGACATTAGTTGCATACTTTGTACTCCTCAAGAAATTCCGTCAGCTCGTAAATTGATGCCTCCACTATGCTCCTCAGCTGTAACGACATCAAAGCCTCTATACTGGCAAAGAACTTGTGGACTTTCGCCGTACTGCCCATAGTTGTTTCTGGAAGCAGATGACACCAAGTTGAACGCCGTTCAATGAAGGCTTTCGCACAATCTGGGATCCATCTGAGCGAGGTAAGAGAAGACAAACTATTAAAAGGTACGGCCTCTACAAGTCGCGCGTTTCAATGTATTTAAAAATTTTTTCGAATTACATATCTGCTCGCAGAAAGCCATTATCGGCCATATTGATTCGCCAAGTTTGAAACGCCTCAGGGCTTACATATCAGGAAACCGATAATTCTGGTCATGAAGAGCAAAACTAGCACGACGACAAAAACGTTACCGCTCGTAACTGGGCTGTAAACTGATGTGAACGCAGATCGTTGTAGGTTTGCAAACACTTGGAAATACCTTATTACCCAACAAAGGCACCAAATTCAGTTTTTCAGCTGGCGTTCGTTTCATATTATTGCACACAATTATTCTGACAAGTAGGGATGCTGCAACGCCTGGTTAAGGGATCAAATGACTTCGTGTATTTCTTCTCTGAAAACGGAAGGCACGCAAACGCCCTCCACTCTCAGGTTAGCTGTGTCTTAGTAATAAGGGTATTCAGGTGCTCCAGGTTACCCTTATTCGTTGCTGAATTAGTACTGGGTCATGTTAATAGGTGATAACGACGACCGATGCTATCTAAAGGTGTCTCACTGCACCCATTTCATCTCCCATTGGAGACAACAAAGCATTACGTTTTAGTTGTAATTTTCTGTCCTATAGGTGTTACCGTTTGGTGAATTGGAAAAAGATTCGTTCATTTCGATTCAGTTCTACTACAGCACTTTATACTTCTTTGTGGCAAAGCCATTTTGTGAATATTCGCGGAAGTGGTGTTGGTGGTACACGTCATCTCCAGAAACATTGCCGAGAAAGACAGAGGGATATATCTACTTTTACCCTACATTTCCTCATCCACCAGCCATGTTCCAACTCCTGGTCAAAAATACCAGAAATTTCTATTTTACTTCATCGTCTCATTGGACTGAATGATCTAAAAGTTCAACTATGGACACTGCTCTATTCTCCGTCTGCATCCAACTTTGTTTATGCAGGTTGCGTCGTATTAGTCAATTCGGTATTATCACCCCATCCTTATTGTTTTCGATGACAATGTTTCTACTCATTTTTGTTTGGTAGTTCGGGTTGGTGTAATCGAAGTTTTAGTCTGACTGCCGTCGACATGTGTGAGGTAGTTTAGGCTACGCGGTTTACGGGCGTGAGCGCAAAATTAGGTTCTCCGAATATATTGTTTTAGTATGCCTAAGTTTGTGCTTTTATTCTGTACCTGTGGCAGAAAAAGGCAAGTCCAGTCTTACTTTACGATATTTTCTGCATGTCGTCCGTCGAAAAAACTGATATTTGCATTGCCGATACAACCGAAGATGCGAGTTCCAGGAACTAGTTAATAAGAAGAAGAGGCGATCGCTGGAACAAGGGCTTTATTCGCCTGACGTTTCCGATTCTCACTTGAATCCATCATCAGAGACAGTTGCAGAAACGGACAACTCGCGCACAAGAAGTTGCTGTATTTATAGGAAGTAGTCTCTATGCTACCGCATACTCCCCTTTATCAAGAAATGTTGCCTGCTCGTGCGCTAATCGCCTGATGGCCGGCATGAAAGTTGTTAATTGCTGAAATCTCATCACCCGTGTTGAATGCTGGTGTGCTCATCGCGAGGATTTCGGTCTCATTGAACTTAAATGTGCGGCCTGGTCTCCTAGAATGAATCGCGACCTAAGAGTTGGCGTCATTTCCCTGCACCGCTGCCATGTGTTCAGCAATTCGCGTCCGGAGCAGTTTTCCAGTTTCTCCAACGTAGTTGCTTTGCTCGCAACTGCACCAGATCCGGTAAACGACTCCAGCTGTTTCTTGTCGTGGCAGTGAGTCTTTCGGTCTCATCAACTGACGCCGTATGGTGGCCTCCGTTCTATGTGCAAATGCAACCCCAAGTGGTGCGAGAAGGCGACTAACGGCCTCGGGGACGTTCTTGATGTACGGGATCGCTCGCCCCAAATTATGGCGAGCGATCCCTATAAATACTGCAACTTCCTGTGCACGAGTCACACGTTTCTGCCGCTGTCTCTGATGATGGGTTCAAGTGAGAATCGGAAACGTCAGGCGAATAAAGCCCTTGTTCCAGCGATCGCCTCTTCTTCTTATCGATATTTAAATTATACTAAGATGGTTAGGACGCTATATCAACTTCAGTTTGGTAGTAATTGAGAAATTGTCTACAGGATTACCGACAAGTAACACCTTAATTAGAAAGATCTTAGTATAAAACGCCGTCTTGGTCGTTTACGTAATTTGCTTATCGTTCTTATAGCAAGTAGATATCTACTTCTTAATTTTCTGTTTACAGACCTAGCTTTCAAATATAAATTTTGTTGTTGTTGTTGTTTGCATATTACTAGCGCTCTGCGTATTTGCCCCACTTTTTCATATGCAACTGCGCATGTTACTGGCGATATGGCACAGTTACCCATTAATTCTCCTGACTAATGGCAACCGCTAAATCGACATGTGGGCACTCTGTTTTCTGTTAGGTGCAGTAGGATTTGTATTTAAAATGGCTTTTTGCTAGTACCATAATCACTAGCTACGACAATTCAAAGTTGTGAAATGAGGTATAATTTCAGTGATGGACTTTGGTTTGCGCGGTCTTTGTGCTCGGCGGTTGACGATCTTTTCATTTTACATGTAGAGGTTTTCTGGTTATTTTTTTTCGAAACACAAAAATCCGTACATTGATCGACTCCGTCAGATTGGTGTTCACCGTCAGGCGGTAAAACTATTCTCCAGCGGTCAGTTTTACTAGCCTGCCACTTGGATAGCCTCCCATCCAGATTTTTGGGAAGCGTACCGGAACGATTCCGGATTATCTCCGATTAGTTACCACTCCTCGTTTCCGCCATCGACGGCTTGTGTCAGTGTGACCGCCTGGCAGAATCGTTCAAGCTATTACTACAGAACTGGCTATAATATACTCATACGATCTTCACCTAAGAGCTAATTAGCACGAGTCAATCCCATTCCCACGTGACTCCACTATACCCAGTCAGAAGTAAAGTAGTCCGGTTAATTATTATAACGTTACTCCATGGATTCGTTTTATACAAAGCCAGTCGTTCTCTGTTGAGATTTTGGGCCGAAAAAAATAATTTAAATGGGACATTTGGATAAAAATAAAAAGCTATGATCACTTTAGAATTTTGGAAGAACCACTAAACGAAGTTGAATTAAAATCATGGGTACAAAACTTGTCAGGTTTAGCCAGCCTTCGAAATGAAAAAAAGAATTTAGTATGGCAACCTCTACTAGATGATCGTTGGAAGTTTATGCCGCAACGTCAGTAGTGAATGACGTAGGAAATAATTTTACTGCGCTCCGAACATAGGATAGAGCTAGAAATCAAGAAGAGCATTTCTTGAAATATCCGCTGTTGTGTGAGACAGCTGTGTGGGTTTCGGATCGTAATGAGTTTCCCAGAGTCCCGTACTTCCTTTCTTGCAATTAGATACGGACTCCATACACGTTTTTGGGAGTTAATGAAGACAAGTTTAATACAAAACGCAATGCAACGACGGGCGCTGTAGCAAAAACCGCATTAAAAACAACGGAAATCCCATCTGTAACCCGACCACATGCGAAGCAAACAAATATTCCTAAAAGAACTCCTTCAGGATAGAAGAATCCTTGACACTTTTAGGGTCGTTTTAGTCAGAGGAGTTAGTGGTTAAATTGCAAATTAAATTCGCGAGACCCCGACACAGGGAGACCCTGGAGAGTTCGCAAAGTGCATGCAATGTATTCAGATAGGCGAACTCACTCCCTCCGCAGGATTTCGCGTGTTGCAAAACTGTGCTTCGATAGCATGGCTTCAAAGTCTGCTGGTGGAAGGGGGTTCTTTAAGTTCCGAAGGGCTTTGACGTCCACAAACCGCAGATGTGCGTACCTCGAAAACACAGGAAAACTGTCACTGAGACCAAAATGGTCTCCACCCTAAGATTAAAGAAACGGAGCAGTGCAGCAAGCTATCTTTCCCGGATGTCCTCATGACTAGATAGGAAGATGGTGCGATAAGGCGGTCGATTTTCCACAAGAATACATGGAAAGGTCAATACCTACACTTCTTGAGCTTTGTGCTGATACAACGAAAGCGAACGTTGGTTTACACTCTATTCCAAAGAGCAAGAGACATTTGTTCTATTGAAACGCTGGATGCTGAAATTTCTTGCCTCAAAACGGTCCTGCCTAAACGGGGATATCTAACACGGCTCATCGGAAAGTACGGCAACACTTTACGGCCAAAATTGACGGAACAATCAGTTCCAAAAAAGCCCCTTGTAATATCCTTACCTTTTAAGGGCGAGAACATCTCAAATACCATCAAGCGGCGATGGAGATGCGTCATTGAAAGAACATACAACTCAGCTGAACTCATATTCTGCAGCCCCACTAAGGCTATCCAAGTTCCACGGGCGAAGAATGCCTTGCCATTGCACACCACGTCAAATTGTGTTTACGAATCCACATGCACTTGTCAATGCAAGTACATTGGGCGAACGCAAAGGCAACTGGCAGCCAGATCAGTTGAGCACCTGCCTAAATGACTTCTAAGGCAGGAGAATAAGATTCTACGGCCTTCTATTACAAAACACCTCCTTGATAGCGGTCATTCGGTTGACTCCAAAACATCTTTTCGAGTATTATTTCGAGCACGAACAACTCAGTTACTGCGCTATTTGGAGACAACCTACATACGGCGGGAGAAACCTGACCTATGTAAACAGTCAGACCACGTGGTCAACCCTAGCTTGTCATGGTAGATCTGAGCCCCTTTTGATTTGCAAAATCCCTTGGCGTGCTAACTTCCCCGTTTTCTTTCCTATATTGCCTTTGTGGGACTGCAGAATATGAGTTCAGCTGAGTTGTATGATCTTTCAATGGCGCATCTCAATCGCCGCTTGATGGTATTTTAGATGTTCTCGCCTTTAAAGGATAAGGATATTACAAGGGGCTTTTTCGGTACTGATTGCTCCGTCAATTTTGGCCGTAAAGTGTTGATACTTTTCGATGTCGGCGGGAGAAACCCGACCTATGTAAACATGTACACCACGTGGTCAACCTCAGTTTTCCATGGTAAATCTGAGCCCTTTTGATTTACGAATTCTGTCGGCGTGTTAACTTCCCCGTTTTCTTCCCGATGTTGCGTTTTCAAGTTACTATCTCGTCTATTAGTCTACGTGCAGTATACGATGACCTTGTTGTTTTATATTAAGTTTGTCTGTGGAAGTTCAAACCTCTGTATCTTTCTCACTTGTTATCTGTGTTATGCAACGACAGGCTGCAGTTGAAAAGCCGTCGCGAAATCTACCGGTTCCAATAAATTCTGCTATCTATTC
>CACRXP010001777.1:0-30987 GCA_902702965.1 Spirometra erinaceieuropaei
TTCATTTTCGGTCTGCACTCGACGTCTCAGGCGAAATTTCAACTGTAAAAAGGGTTCCTGTACTAGCGAATTGATACCCTTTCCGCCATCACGTCTGACGAAAAGTCCTCAAGGGTGGTTTCCCACCCGAAATTCGTCAATGGTTTACAACTCGATACCTCTTGAGGTCCACGTCTGCTCATCATCTTCCACATAAGGCTCTCTCAGTCATAATTCTGCCGTTAGACTGAACCTTGTGCGACTGCTTTGTACCTGCTCTCCTGTCCTACATTTTGCTTCGACAGAACTTTGGGCGCCCTAGCGTTGTTTTCACTTTGAAGTGATTCTGGAATCCTACTCGTTGCAATTTGCGTGGGACGCTGTCATTCTCTCAGAATGCTGCCTGTGCCGTGACCCGTGGATAATACATCTTACTGACAGTATGTAAACAGTACGTTAGCGTATTATTAGTGACCATGCGGCCGACTTTCCCACGTTCTATGGTGGGAGGTAAACTCACGGGTTTCCCCAAGTCGAGCCGGCAGTCTTGTCATGTGCAGAGCCCTCACACCTCACTCCCTACTTAAAAAGGTACGGCATGGTGGCGGGCGCCCCCCGGCACGGCGGGGGGGGGGGGGGGGTTAAAGTTCCGACACGAGGAAAGGAACCCCCTGGAATTTAGCACATGACCGTCTGTAGTACAGGGGACGCTTATTTCAGGGCCCAGCCGGCTACTTGGAAGTATTCTCCCCGTTCATGTGCTACTGCCGCTTGTATATTCAGCCCATGAAGGACGACTTGTGTTCTCTTGGATACGGCTTAGCACCGGACATGTTTTCGACTCAAACGAACAGAAACGCATGCAAAGTGTATTGTCTCGGTCGGAAAAGGTGCTGCCACGAAGGTGTGGATCCACCTGGGTGTGCCATCTGTGATAGTAACCTCTTGGCCGGAACTCGAGGTCACCCCTACACTTTTTACGGAGCTTGGACCCCTGATGCAGTCCTAGAAGTTTATGATTGTACTAGGTGTCAATAGATGCGGGATGAAGTCCCCCGTTCCGAATATTCAGCAATCTAGTTGATGTCCTTAGGTGATTTCTGTCTTTAGGATCATCCTAAAGTACTCGCTATCATCGCAGTTACCGATAAGACGTTCCCCTCTACGAAGCAAGGACGTCGACCATATTTTGGTCTCGTGTGTTCGGGAAGTTCATTGTTTAGCGGGTTTGTCTCCCTGTTGTAGACGTCGGACCTTTGCGAGCAACGGGCTGAACTTTATCCAGTACCTCTTCTAAGTCTAAGTTCGTACTTCTTAGTGTGATCGAGATTGACTTGTTGTTGATGAAGCTGGTCATATTCACCAAGCCACAAGCCGGTCCGAATACGCTCTTCTAAGCGCTGGCCCGCTGGGTTTCTATGAGTCTAGTAACACCACTGCGTAGTCTATTCGCGAGCTACCGGCGCCTAGGAGAGGGAGGGTCGAAAGCGCCGTTTCAGACCTGCAGACCATCAGTCAGCCATGCTCCAGCCACAGCACGGATGTCCTGAGATCTCTGGTAATTAAGCTAAGCGCCAGCAACTCGGCCATGGGCCCAATCTTTAATCGGACTTACATAGTTGCACAGGCAATCGGGGCAGGAAGTATGGTAGAGATCGCTCCACTGTCTGCCTGAATTCAGCCGGTTTTTGATTTGCTTGATTCACTGTAGCCACTGCCACACCCTTATTTGATTCTCGGGCCGAATGGTCTGTGGCCTTCCACTCCGCCAGCGCGGCGCCATTGCGTAAGGCAGTGTACGCTACGTCTGACGTTCGCCTTCGTTGCTGCTATCCATTGTATACCTACGACAGGATCGTACCTATCTGGTGATGAAACCGCAGGACAGCCATTCCTTCTGAAGGGATCCCGTACATTTTTGCCTCCGGAGTACTGCCATGTTTGCATATTGCTCTGTACAGGACCCCTACACAGTAGCGCGCAGCCGTTGTGAAAGCTGAGGCTGAATCAACAGTGCCGCCTGAGATCTTTCTTGAAGGGAGGGGTTTTTCGCGAGCTGTCCAGCTAGATTGTTGGTGGGGGCTCTCTCCCACTGACGCCTAATGTTCGGAAGGCTCCACGACCTTGATGACAGTGCGGCTCGCGGTTAGCCGTTCGATTTTCGAAGCCAGGGCCAGTCTCCCGCTGCATTCTGTATCATTGCCAGTCTACTTCGCTACATGACTGTGAGGTAGAATCGGAGAAGTACGGATCCTGTGCAAATTGTCCGTAAAGACTTTCATCTGTCGTGGCTCCTACGGGATGCAGCCTTTGCAGTGTGTGGTGAACTCTCTGAATAGGTCTCCAGAATACAGGGCGCAACTTAACTGCAATTGTAGTACTAACTAGTGCAGGACATAATCGTTCACTCTGAATGATTTACGTCGGCCACATGCTAGCCTTGTAGTGGCACAGCAGTGAGAATGTGTGTAGTCTGTGAGCTACAATTATCAAGTCGGATCCCAGACTGGAAGGAGAGAGACAAAAGGCACCAGAATGAGGGGTTTAATGTGCACAGAACCCAGGTTTGTCCTCTCGGACGGCAGTGGCCACTGGCGAAACCAGGGCTGGTGTCGACTGCGACCAATCATGCCTGAGAGTCACTTAGTGACGGCAACCGCTTACGTAGGCTCGCAGGCCAAGCTCAAGGGGTGTACAATGAGTCTGTGCTGCATTTGCCGAGGGGTGGTGTTCCATGGGGGGGGGGGAGGGGGGCAGGTGCGTTCATGTGGCCGCATGGGCAGCTGCGGCTGTGCGGACGCAGGTATGCCCGAGCTGTCGGTCGTGTGGCTTCAGGTCAGCGCGTCTGGAACGGTTCACTGCAAGCGGCTGAATGACCTTGAGGCAGCGAGGTCTTGAACGATGACGCCGGACCGCTCATGACGGCTGCCTCTAGTCGGGGATATTCCCGTCCACCCGTGAAAACTGCTCCCAGAATTATCGATCTGCTTGGGTAGTCTGCATGTTCTCCGTCGATCTTGTGTGATTAGGTAAACTCAAGCGGGCAACATTTCGTTTGCTGCTCTCATCTTGTGAGGTATTACGTGTATTTCTTTTCAACTTTGCTGTGCCCTTCCTGCCGTTACGCCAGTTTTGAGAGGTTACCTGGCGCATATCTGGGAAAACCTGAACGACGTTTCTGAATACACGCGAGCTGAAAAGTTTTTTAAGACCGAACTGCGCCCCTTCTCTCGGTGGAAAGGCTAGAAAAGACGTAGTTTTATTAAAAGTAATTGCAAAAGCGTGGATGAGAATATGATTGCGCTTATTTAATTACAGAGAATCGATCGAACACATGCGGATTGCAGAAGCAGTTATTGCGTTTTTGGCGTAGTTCACGCAAAGGAACGAAAAGATGACAAAACAATGGTAATCATCCTGCCATGCAGGAAATAGCGGTGGACTATGTACCATGGCAATTAGTACTGCAACCTCATTTAAGCTACTATTTTTATTTGCAGACCCTCGTAAAACGGCTTAATCAGTCAGGGATACCGACAGAGAGAAGGGAGACTAGGCCGCGCATTTCTTGCTTATTAGCTGCCGTCAGACAGCCATCACCAACTCCAGGTTCGGATAAGTTTAAGTTTGAACCCGGGCTCTTCACTAAGCCTTAGGTGGTTCAGAGGTCTATGACTGGCTCACGAACTGCTGTCTTGTCAGTCGCGATCGGGAGTACTAGCAATCGCTAACGGAGCATTCATTGAAGAAGGAGACACGATCACCGGGACAAGAGCTTTATTAGCCTGACGTTTCGGATTCCTACTCGAATCCATCATCAGAGACAAAAGAGCAGAAAAGGGTGGTTGTTGCACAAGGGGCTGCGGTATTTATAGGATGCAGCAGCCATGCTGCCGCATGCCTATGAACGTTCACGGCTTCCCTCTTCATCCGGGATTGTTAGACTTGGGGTGATCATTGCTTGATGGCCGACATTCGAGTCGATAATTGCCGCAATTTCATCACGGGCGTTGGATGTTGGCGTGATGATTGCTCGACCATCTGATGCGTTGACCCGGGTGTTGGGAAGAGTGTTCACCAGTGCGCTCCCCGCGTGGCCAATTACTCCGCCTAGACGAAGTCTCAGCACGCTGTATTGAATGGGAAGATCGTTGCACTTGTTGATGGACTGGGGGGCAGTAAACCATGATTCCAGTAGCTCTCGGCTCACTCGGTTGTCACCTCTTGCGAGAATTTCGGCCTCATCGAATTTAAATGTGTGGCCGGATCTCGTCGAATGAGCCGCAATTTGAGAGCTGGCGTCATTTCTGCGCACCGCTGCCGCGTGTTCGGCCATTCTCGTTCGGAGCTGTCTTCCGGTTTCTCCGACGTAGTTGCTTTGTCCGCAACTGCACCAGATCCGATAAACGACTCCAGACGTTTCTAGCCGTGGCAGTGGGTCTTTCGGTTTCATGATCAGACGCCTGATGGAGAGGCAACCATCAGGCGTCTGATCATGAAACCGAAAGACCCACTGCCACGGCTAGAAACGTCTGGAGTCGTTTATCGGATCTGGTGCAGTTGCGGACAAAGCAACTACGTCGGAGAAACCGGAAGACAGCTCCGAACGAGAATGGCCGAACACGCGGCAGCGGTGCGCAGAAATGACGCCAGCTCTCAAATTGCGGCTCATTCGACGAGATCCGGCCACACATTTAAATTCGATGAGGCCGAAATTCTCGCAAGAGGTGACAACCGAGTGAGCCGAGAGCTACTGGAATCATGGTTTACTGCCCCCCAGTCCATCAACAAGTGCAACGATCTTCCCATTCAATACAGCGTGCTGAGACTTCGTCTAGGCGGAGTAATTGGCCACGCGGGGAGCGCACTGGTGAACACTCTTCCCAACACCCGGGTCAACGCATCAGATGGTCGAGCAATCATCACGCCAACATCCAACGCCCGTGATGAAATTGCGGCAATTATCGACTCGAATGTCGGCCATCAAGCAATGATCACCCCAAGTGTAACAATCCCGGATGAAGAGGGAAGCCGTGAACGTTCATAGGCATGCGGCAGCATGGCTGCTGCATCCTATAAATACCGCAGCCCCTTGTGCAACAACCACCCTTTTCTGCTCTTTTGTCTCTGATGATGGATTCGAGTAGGAATCCGAAACGTCAGGCTAATAAAGCTCTTGTCCCGGTGATCGTGTCTCCTTCTTCAAGACTACTTCCTGGGACTCGGCTCTTCGCTTCTATTGGAGCATTCATTGGTCAGGTCACGGAACATGCGGTCTTCGTTGCACCTTGTGGGAGCGTTGAACTTAAAAAAACGCTCTTTAACTGAGGATTCAGGTTTTGAATTCCTGGTTATCAAAGTCTGAGGTTGAGTACGTCCCACTGACGACGATTAATAGACCCGAAATGGCGGCCCCATCCTCACTTTATCGACATTTCCAACCGCATATATAGTGGCCGCTTTGCAACTGCTGGTTAGGGCTCTGAATTGAAACACAAGGCGCAACGCGATGAGCATGACCCCTACCTGATTGGCTGACGCTCTTTTAACGATTGCTTAGATGGTGCCTGGAGACTCTTGGCGCCTGATGCATGATAAGTCCCCCAATTACGGTTATCTGGGTAGGCAACATCACACACAGTCGGGGAATATAACTAATATGCGTAATTTGCTAGAAAAGGCGAGTGCTGGGTTAGCCATTCAGTTGCTACCGAAACTCATAAGGCAGAACATTTTCCGTTAAAATTAAACTAGAAGGGTTTCCTGAGGGTAAATTGAAAGATTTGTTGGCAAGGGTTGGGAATTTGGCATCAGCTAGTTTTTATTTCTGTGGAATGTCTACTTATGTTATTTAGGTGGGCTTAATTTAACCCATTCCACGTCACCCCCCTCCACTGCCACAACTGGAACTAGTGTATCAGCTTAGGGTTAAGGAGTTAGGGGTCAGGGTTGCGGTTAGAGGTCAGATATTAGGCTATCAACGTTGTCAAATTCAATTATATACTTAATTGTGGCCGTCACGATAGTCAGGTCTAACGATATATTCTCCACACCTTTTCTTTCAATGTGATCGGTCATCACGGGCTGGGATCAGTTCGCCTGGAATATCTTATCAATGTCCTTGGTTTCCATTTTCCCGTCCGCTTACAGCTTCTATTTTCCAGTATTTTAAACTGCGCGCTCGCGTTTCAACCCTTGATTGGTCTACTTAAACAAGTTACTGGTGTGGATGTTCGTTTTTCCATTTGCTTGATGGAAATAGCCGCACCCACGAAACCTCCATTGCCGCCATTCGCATTTTACGGGATCTTTGACGCCTCCTTTACTCAGTGGGATCACATATCCGCTCTCAACCGATTTATCAACAGGGAGTCTGATCTCAAATCATCTTCTGAACCGCGTCGTACCGTCTTTTGATTCAGCACTGGGGTAAATAGCCCTCGAAGAAGTTATTCTTTTCTATTTATTTCCGTCGTCCGTATGAATCTGATCCAACTTCGTGGAGAAGGTCGTGATAATCCCATCTTTATGTTGATCCTATGGGAAATTACGTCTTCTGAAATGTTGGACTCGAAGCGGGCGAATAGTCTTCTGAAAAACGTTTGCGGTTTTGCACACCTTGAGGAGATGTAATTAACTACAAATGAGCGTTGCGCGTTCATTCTGTAAAAGATGGCTGCATTGACTTAGTCGCCCAGATTCAACGAACGAAGGCAGGGTCTTTTCCCCGTTGTAATTAATGTCGTCACCTCTAAAGCCGCTTGTTGAAAAAGGGCGTTTTGCGGTGTACGACCTGATCTGAGGATCACGTGCCCAGTAAGTCGTTTATCCAAGTTCATCCCAGTATTTTTATATTCCCCCCTCGAAAAGGGGTTTCCGCCATTTTTTATTATTTTCCGCGTGCGCTGTAAATCACTTTGGAAAATTTTGGGCGCTAACATGACGGGCTTTTAAAGTCAATGCAGGGACACCTTTTTCGCCTCTGCTGTCTGGGCAACGGTGTGATCACAAACCAGCCCGAAGCAGCTGTTGTCTTTATATCTCCCCTCCATCTCCGCCCTCCCCCCCTCATACCCATCGACCAGACTAAATTGCTATGGTTACTGGACTTCTGGCAATTTATAGTCGCATCGACTAGCATGACGTCTGGACACTAAAAGGGCTCCTATGAGCAGCCTATTTTGGACGGAACCTGCCCTCAATCGGTCAGACAGAGGCAGACAGATGGCAGTCACCGATCCACGACAGGCATGATAGCCGGAATCGCCCGCAGGCAAACAGACTGGTCAGATCCTGCGCCATCGACCTTTTTCCCCAACTAAGCTAGGGCCACTCTCATCCAGTGAACGTTTCCAGCATGCGCTTAGGTGATGACTCAGCGTTTACTGCGCATCCAATGCAGTAAATTATTTTCTGTGCATCACAGCAACAAATTTGCCGCTGGAGGAAAAGGAATCTATTCTCAACCGCCGCCGCAGGCAGTTCTTGAAGGTGCTTATCTATCACTATTCCTACAGAGTGTAGTCTTTCACTGGGACATGATGATGTGGGAGAAGAAAGGAGCCGACGCCTTCACAACGACCGAAATATCAGCTCACGTATGCAGGAGTTGTACTGACTTCCAAAATCTCCGATCTGCAGAGGGCTTTAAGTCTCACGTAGCATTCTACAACTTGGCAGGGCAATCCCAGCAACGCAGAAATCTTCCAACCCATGCCCGACAGAATTTGGAACAATAATGAAACGACTGTATGTTATTACCGACAAAGACAAGGGAGACTGGGATGGCCAGTTTTGGCTTATTAGCAGTCGTCAGTCAGTCATACCCAACCCCGAAGTGTGGAACACCCGAGACTCGAACGCGCGATATTGCCTATATCATGCGCCGCTGTGCGGCTGCTGGTTGCGCTCGAGTGAGAGCCCGTAAGGCGGAACGATTGAGTTCCGTAATAACGATCGGTGAGCGCCCCCTACCATTGTATATTCCCGATCGAAACCGACAAGGCAACGGGCTCGTGCTCCAGTGGTTAGAGGCGGGAACTTCTAACTAACAGGTCGCGAGTTCGCGCCTCGGATATTCAGAGAGAGAGAGAGAGGAAATGCGCTTTATTTTGAAATCGTAAGTTCAAAATTTTCAGCAAAAACTTGGCTCTATTCATTGTGGGCAGTAAATAAGTTAAGAGATTATTCAACAGTCAAAGAAACGATTATTATGGGGATAGTTCAAGTCTGAGCTTCTGTATTTCTGTCTCTTCGCACGTAAGATAGCGCGCTAGGAATGGCAATACAGAGGCTCGATAAGCCGATGTGCGACAGGGTATAAGACGGAAGTTGCGGCGCATCGGGCGGGAAGACTTGGCAGCCATAAGATCGGAATGTAGGGGATGGGCAACGTCATCCACACTTCGGGGTTGGGTATGACTGGCTGACGACGGCTAATAAGCCGGAAAAGGCCATTCCAGTCTTCCTTGTCTTTGTCAGTAATAACATAATGCCTATATCATACACCGCTTTGCGGCTGCTAGTTGGGATCGAGAGAGAGAGCCTGTAAGGCTCAACGGAACGAGTGAGTTCCGTAAGGACGATCGGTGAACGCCCTCTACCAAAGAAATGACTATTCTTAAGGGAAGGCTCACGCAGGTCTGTAAAGTATTATTCAACAGTTATGTCAACCCCCCCTTTACAGGAACACCTGACGTGTGATGTGGGACTTGGTCGTGCGCGTTGCACGCGTAAACGGGCCCTCTAGCTCTGTCTGCCACTGCGCCCAATCTCAGCATCAGTTGGTTGGCTCGAAGAGGAGACTGGCGTTGAGAGAGGGACGGCAGAGGGAGAGTGAAGTCGGCAGTCTCAGTGCACATTTTTTCAGCACATTTAGTCTGACCCGCTTGAATATATTACGGTTCGTCCCAAAGCGTGGCTTAGAAGGTCACCAACTGATGGGGATAACTCGGTTCTCCTCTCAGAACTGGGAGTCCGGCACCAATGGCCTTATGGGAACTCCCACTCAATCGGGGTCTGAACCGTCCTCCCTTTTTTATTGCGTGAAATCCCCGTCCTTCCTGTGTGGACAACGGGGTGCCGTTGTACGCCTAGTAGCAGATTCACGCCGTACCAGTCATATACCTCTTCTCCGTCCCCCAGTCTCCTTGACTCTGTCATGACACTAGGCTCTGGTGGGAAAGGAGGAGGAGAGAGTGCCGTAGATGCAGCACAAGTCTACAATCACTATAAACTAATCCACGCGCAAGTCCCAGTTCCTGGTCCCCCCTCCCCTGCTGTGGCGCACACGGTGGACATTGTTGTACGCGATGGACGCACTGCCATTCAGCAGCTAGGGTGTCGCGGAATAAGGACTTATTACATGTGAATAATGTATCGTTAACTACAGCGGCGCATCAGAATAAGGGAAAATAGTAGCACAAGGGGTTTTAGCACTTTTTGAGGACGGACATGGGAATTAGTAACCCTCACTTTCGTATCACAGATGGTGTTACGACAAACTACAGGAAGGTTCCCCTTTTCCGCGTCTTAACTGCACACCTGTCAGCCATCATAGCTTCGCCCTCAAGAAATTTAGCTCAAGCCCACTTGTAATACGGGAGGATACGTAGTTCCGTGCTCAACACTCTGTGCATTTTCCACTTGCGCGTGCCAGCCAACTTGTTCGAAGTGGTTCTGTCAAGTCTATCATTAAACTCGTTGTAAAGGGCTTACTACATTGAGACTTTTTTTCTTTTCTTGTGAAAGTTAGCCTACGTGGGTATAAAAATGCTTCCAATGAGGTGTCAGCGACCGTTCTCATGTAATGCTAACCGAAAGTCTGAACTGCGTTTGCGACCTGGATGAATTACTTAAGTGGGGTTGAATTTATTATCATGTGACTTAATCCCCTGACGTTGCGGGCTCGTCAGGATGTTGGCTTTTAAATGCACTCCTTTGTAAACTCCTACAAAAGCCTCACTCGGTATAAATGACTGCTAAAGTAGTGTGTATTTTCGCATTGACTTTCACTGGTCTTATAAATTTGAATATATTTTATAGAACGCATGCGCAGAAATATGCCTTCTTTTACTCATTTGGTGGCAGGTCACGTCATCTTCACATTTAATACTCGAAAAAAGTGGGCTTTTCAGTATCAACAAGTTTATAATTATGAGGTTTTTTAATACCATGCAACGTCCATTCATACAACGTCGTACCTGTCCGTTTATTAATGCTCCTCTTGAAGTATACAACACAGCCCGCATCAGCTGGAAAATCTTGTAAAGTCTACATGGTATCTTCTCAGAGGCATAGAGGAATACATGATTTCCCTTCCGCGGAATGTATACACTTTGTAGACTGAGATCGTTAAACTTTAACACAACGGCTGATCTGGCTCAGTTGTTTTCGGTCATTGGAAAACATTTTAAAAGCCGAAGCATACCATTTTTCGAGTATAAAATCTGAATACGGAGCGAATTACTACCAACTGAGCAAAAAAGCACATGTTCTGTACGTTTTCTATAAAATACGTTCGAATTTGCAAGGCTACTGAAAATCAAAAAATGCGTACTACTTAAGTAATTATCTTTATAGCGAGTGCAGTTTGCGCGGGAGGTTGAAAAGAAGTGTATTGAAAAACCATTATCACGGTAAATTTGAAATATCTTAGGATCAAGCCGTATGATAGTTAATATTACGACCCAACCTAGGTAGGTCTTCCTAATCGCAGTTCAGAATTTTAACTACCATTTCATGAGATCGGTCACTCATTGTAAACCTGCCCTGTTAGCAGCCAATCAGCGAAGGACGCAGCCTCAACTGATCGTGAGCGCTCGCCACGCTGTCGCCATGCCTCTAGCGGCTCCAGCCATCGATCGACAGAGAGCGCTAGGCGGACTGAAGGGCGGTATGAGTAAGCGGTTGCCCCGACGACCACTGGGACGAAGGACCACATCATCACGCCTCACGCGAGTGATCTACAGAAGCCCTATTCTGCGAAATCCTGGCGCGCGCTCCACATCCGTTAACACCGCTGTAACCAAAGACATCACCCATAGTATTGATGAACACTTTGCTGATGTCAATAAGATTTCCTAATCTCCATGTTCACTTAAGCCAGCATGCGTAGACAGTGCTTGTAAGTCCCGAAGAAGGAGGTAGGAGTGTTGGATCAAGAGCTTCATTAGCGTGGTGTTTCGAACCCCCGCGCTCGAATTCATCATCAGCAACAGGGTCAGGTAAGGGTATTGGATTGTCCAGCTCTTGTTCCAATGATCGTGTCTGCCTCTTCTCGACTACTTCCTGGAACTCGTCTCTTTGTTTTTATTAGCAACCACAGTAGGTGGGGTAGCTCATGAAATGTCAACCGAAATTGCGAAATGCGTTTTCGTATCAAAAACATAAATTAAGAAGGGCTGTAAAACAAGTCAGCCTGCAACATAATTCTATAATATTTCAGTTACGTCAGGATGTCGGCTTTCGAATGGACTCACTTCCGGCTTCATGCAGATACTACACTGCGTAAAAAACGGCTACGTAAGTAGCATGGATTTTTCTTACTGATTTTCGATGCTCCTAAAAGCCCAATTATATTTCATGGAAAAAATGCATAAATATTCATCCTTTTGCTCATTCGATAGAAAATTGCGTCGTCTGCCAGTTTTAAACTCGAAGGAGGGACATCGTTCGGTTTTAAAAAGTTTCTAATTGTGGGACTTTTAAATACCGTTAAATGGCAGTTCATAAATCGTCATTTCTCTGCACTTACCAATGTGGTTTGTAAAGTCAACAATATGGATCAAATCCACTGCTACATTTTATGAACCCTATATGGCCCCCCTCTATTACCGCAGCGAAATGTGCGGTTTTATGTACGGGAAAAATATACGGCTTATAGTTTGGAAACTCTGAATCCAAGTGGCACGGTAGACCGGGTTCAAAATTATTCGGGAATTAGAAAAGATTTTAAGGACCGAATTATACCCCTCTTTCGAGAATGAGCTTGGAAGAAGACGCAGTAGTTTACTGAATGAGTAAAAGAATGAATATTTTTATGCATGTTATCCATGAAATATAATTGGACTTTTAGGGTACCAAAAATCAATGAGAAAAATTTGCGCTACTTAAGTAGTCGTTTTTACAGAGTGTAGTCTTACATGCAGCCGGAAGGAAGTTCATTCGAAAGCCAGCGTCTTGAGGTAAGTGAAATATTATAGACTTGTGCTACAGGCTGAATAGTTTTACAACCGTACTTAATGAATCTTTTCGAAACGAAAACGCATTTCGAAATTTCGGTTGACATTTCATGAGTTAGCCTGCGCACTGTATTTGGAAGTGTTTGCTCAGGGTTTTCATGGAGAGTTTTTTCCAAGAACGGTCACCTGGATCTATTTACTTGATCCACCGAAAAAAAGTTCGTCTCTAATGGAGGACAAGGATCTGCATACTCCTTGGCAAACTAAAAGTGTTTCCTACTCAGTTTTCTACTTAAAACTGTCTTAACGTTGCTTTGCACAGGTAAGAGTCAACATCCTTAATTTTCCCCCTAATTATGCGAAGGAAGAAAATCGGTCAGCTGATCCACCGGAAAAAAGACCTAATCGCGCAAGTATGCGTTCTTCCGCAATGGTGGGCAACGATCAGCATACTCCAAAGCGAACAAAAAGTATTCCCTAATCAGTGTTTCGCCGTGGCTTTGCGCAAATAAAGGTCAATTTCTTTCATTTTCCTCCGTATTGTGCGAAGGGGAAAAACTGGAAAATGCCATTTATTAATAGCCTTAACCAGCATCTCTGTGTCCTTTTTAACGTCTGCTGAGAATCACATGATGGTCTTGCTTGTTATGCACCGTTTTCATCTGCCATCTTCAATGCGAGTAATTTGTCACAGCGTGACTTTGCTACCATTTAGAATTCCGTCCTAAGACTCGAGTGGCGTCCCCTCTGCAGCCAAGTTTCGATTCCGCAGAAAAATTATGGCAGACTGAATCTGTCTGACTGTCTTTTTCTGGTTCCCTGATAGAGAGATTTTACTCAAACACTCTTCGTCCGTGCTGGCTCCAGTATTTCTTATACTGAGAGATGTCAGTTGGCTAAAATTAATTTTTTATGGGTTAGAGCACTCAAAGCTGGCCTTTGCTTCCCGTTTAGCATTAAATCTAGCCGTAATCTTCCGTGTACTGACGGTCTCACCTCGATGGATACGTCTTATGCCTCACCTACAGTGCGCGACCGATCGCATGAAACGTTGGCCAAAATTCCGAAATGCGCTTTAGACTAGGAAGGATTAATAAGGTGGTGTTGTTATATTAAATATCATGTAGCTTAATCTTATAGTATGTCGGACTGGCCGGGATGTCGGCTTTTGAATTCACTTCTTCTTGACCTCCTGCAGAAACCGTATTAGATAAAAAAATGACTACTTAAATAGCATGCAATTTCCACATTTATTTTCGGGAGTCTTGTAAATTTGAATATATTTTATAGAAAAAATTCACAAGAATATGCATCCTCTTACTTGTCTGGAAGAAAACCACATTGGTTTTATATTTTATGCCCTAAGAAATTTTGTCTTTTTGTTTTAAAAAGTTTCTAATTATGAAATTTTTAAGACCGTGCGATGCCCATTCCCACAGCATCGCACATGTCTGTTTGCAATACTCCTCATGAAATGTATAACAAGGTCGGCATCCATTGCAAAATTTTATGAACTCTATTTGGTGTTTTCTTAGAGGCACAG
Organism: Spirometra erinaceieuropaei; assembly: GCA_902702965.1. Lineage (NCBI taxonomy): Eukaryota > Metazoa > Platyhelminthes > Cestoda > Diphyllobothriidea > Diphyllobothriidae > Spirometra > Spirometra erinaceieuropaei. The sequence continues at coordinate 13,705 of CACRXP010001777.1, forward strand.
AGGAGTATATGATTTTCCTTACGCGGAACGCATACATCTTGCAGACTGAAACCGCTAAAATCTAATGCAGCGGCTGATCAGGGCCAGAATTATTCAGGGATTGGGAAACTTTTCAAAACCCAAATATGCACTTTCTCGAAAATAAAATGTGAGGGAAACGTGGTTTACTGCCCAAAAAAGTAAAAGAAAGCATATTCTTGTGCATGTTTCCCATAAAATATATTTAGATCCACAAGACCACCGAAAATCAATGTAGAAAATGAATTATTCTTATGAAGTCATTTTTTACCAAGTACGGCTTCTGCAGGAGGTCAAGAAGAAGTGAATTCAAAAGCCGACATACTAGCGAGTCCGAAATACTATAGGATTACGCTAAATGATAATTAATATTACAACGCCACCTTATTAATCCTTTGTAGTTAAAAACGCATTCCAGAATTTCGACCGACATTTTATGAGATCGGTCACGCACTGTAATTCGTCTATCGCTATTCTACCGCTTCTTTGTCCAACCTTTAAATTCTCCCTCTTTATTGCACTCAAATATGTCCTCCTTTGGAATAATCTTTCACTACAACTTAAGTCATAGTCTAAATTATCGGCATTTGAATCGAAATTAAACAAACACCTTCCCTCGGACAGCTTAAAGTCAGTAGTGACTGCTTCGTTTCCGAACAGTTAACTTCTTGATATTAAAAAAGGTCCTCCTGGGTTTTAATGTCAGATAATGCATGCTTTACTTGCCCATCTAGTCGGACTGCCGTGGCTGCCCACTTTCACGTCGGTCGGGTTTACCGCTTACCCACATCGCCTTCGGACAGCTTAGCACACATTTCAGGCACTGCGCACACAAGTCTCACTCGACTTTCGGCTTCCGATGCGATGACACCGGTCGATACTTCACTCTTCATCGTTTGGCTGCGGCCGGACGGAAGCCAGTTTGACCGTCCATTCCGATGATGCCAACCGTGTTCTCCACAGCAGGGTGAGAACAGGGACGGTGACTCGTGCGCGTGAATTAGCTTATAGTGATAGTGGACCTGCACAGCATCTACCGCACTCTCTCGCCCTCCTCTGCCTGGGATGGGTGCCCAGACAAAGTCAAAAGGCCCGGAGGCGGGGAAGTGCGCAGGGAGTGGCAGGTCTAGTCCGCACCTTGGCGCTCTATTCCAAACCCCCTACTACACACAACAAATGACCAGGTTTTTAAACAACAACAACAATGGGCGGACCGCAGGGGTCCCAATGTGCGCGACGTCTGTCGGCAGCTGTGTCCGCAACGTCATCCCGAGATGTTGGCATTTGTTATGGTGCGCATTCCGATAACGTCCGCCAGGATCCTACATGGCCCCCGTGTTGGTCCGGCGCATCTACCATGCGACCCGCTTTGGGGGCACACACACTTCGACTGACTAGTGATATCGTTTGTTGGAGCTGCTTGCTAGGCTGTGTGTACATCCCCTCACCGTCACCTGACTGTCTCTCCTGCCCTCTGACTAGGGAACCCCCAAGTTGTCGACAATCATGCAAGTTTGCCTAACCCAGTTCATATGACTATTTGTTGGCAGAGGATTGCTCCGCGGAATCCGAGTAAGTCAAATTATTCCGGTGTTATCAGTTTGACTAAGTCATGGACATCTCACGAGGGAAAGGGACGATTGGGAGGCGGTGGGCTTTTGAGATATGAAACATTTGCTTAGGACAACTGATGCCCTGTCGAGGGGCTAGCGAGTTGTCTGTGCTCCTCTTATATATAGGTCGCTAAACTCGGATGGTCCTATTTTCGAAATATTTCAAACGCAAATAGAAGCGAAGAGACGAGTCCCAGAAGCAGTCTTGAAGAAGGAGACATCTGAATGCGCTCTTCCCGAACAAAAAAAATTACGATAGAGGAGGAAGGAACAAGCAGCTGGCCTTCCTGGATGTCCTCGTATGTCGCAAAGATTGTGGTGGACAAATGACGGAATTTTTCAGGAAAGCGACAAATAGGATGCGAGTACTGAACTTCAACAGCAACCACCCAATCAGCCACAAACGCAGTTGTGTAAGGACGCTCTATCGGCGTGTCGAAACGCACTGCAGTGAGCCAGAAGAGAAGATTGCTGAACTACAATACCACCGCCGGGTCTTCAGAGCCAATGGCTGCCCGCGCAACTTCGTCAACCGGTGCATACGCAAAAGGCACGAAAGGCCTAACCGCATGGACACCAAATTTTGGCGAGCGCTTCCATATGTCAAGAACGTTTCGGAAGCTGTCGGCCGCCTTCTCGCACCACTTTGGGTTGGAGTTGCACACAAGCCGGAGGCAACCATCAGGCGTCAGTTAATGAAACCGAAAGACCCACTGCCACGGCTAGAAACGTCTAGAGTCGTTTATCGGATCTAGTGCAGTTGCGGACAAAGCAACTACGTCGGAGAAACCGGAAGACAGCTCCGAACGAGAATGGACGAACACGCTGCAGCGGTGCGGAGAACTGACGCTAGCTCTCAAGTTGTGGCTCATTCGATGAGATCCGGCCACACATTCGAATTCGATGGGGCTTAAATTCTCGCCAGAGGTTACAATCGCGTGAGCCGGAAGCTGCTTGAGTCATGGTTTACTGGCCCGCATTCCATTAACAAGTGCAATGATCTTCCTCTTCCATACTCGGTGCTGAGACCTCGCCAAGGCCGAGTAATTAGCCACACGGGGAGCGCACAGGGGGACACTTTTACCAACGTCAGGTTCGGTGTATCATATGGTCGAGCCATTACCACACCAACATCCAACAGACGGGAAGAAAATGCAGCAATTAACGACGCGAATGTCGGCCAACAAACGGTCAACATACCAAGTGTAACGATCCCCGATGAAGGGGGGAGCCGTGAATATTCTTAGGTATGCGGTAGCACGACGACTGCATCCTATAGATACTGCAGCCCCTTGTGCATGAACCACCCGTATCTGCTTTTGTCTCTAGTAATGGGTTCGAGCAGGAACCCGGAACGTCAGGCAAATAAAGCTCTTGTCCCAGCGATCGCGTCTCCTTCTTCAATAGTTCACACGATTCATCACTCAGTGGAGTAAAGGGATTATCGTGTTACTGATTGAGTTTCCGGGGCTTCTAAGCAACCATCCCACCTTCCAATTTCTGCATCCCCTGCCGGCAGATTCCGTGATTCTTTGGCATTTGAAGGCAACCCGCAGAGTCACAGATTGCCTACTAACCTACAAAGAGCCGCGTACTTGGGTAAACATCAGTCCGGAACCGCTTTGCATACGATGGTTACTCATTCTGTGAAAATTGACTGAGAGAAATTGCCATCCCCTTGGCATTACAAGGTGACACTGGCTGACTGGCGGTAGCGACCTTCCACAATCGTCGCATCATCCGAATCTGACTCATTTTCCCCATGTTTGGACGAAAATTCGCATAACTTGTCGTGGTCAGCGAGGGTTGAAATGTCATCATGGCCTGTCAGGCTATTTCAGTCCTGTATTCAGGAGCTTTTCAATTTGAAACAGTTTTTCGTGGAGCTTGAAGCGGTATTTTTTAAATCTATTACAGAACTAAGCGTCCATGAAAGTCTGATGAAAGTCACTTCCATGTTATGTATGTGCTATCCGTCCATTTGCGGAATCGGCCCTCCTTGAAGAGCTTTTATGCTGATAAGATGAGGCAGTCATAAAGACACCGTTACAATTCATAAATGTTCTGACAATTGGAGAGCGTAATCAGGGCTGGGTATAGGCACTTGCAAAAGTTGATCATACTCTGTAGTTAATTAACACACCATAATTAATTAATACACTATAGGATGTCGAATCCTCATTGTGCGGATTTTGTCCGGAAAAAAACACTTCTTACGTAATGCATGTTTAAACAATTTTCATTGACTATATGAAGTTGATTTGTCATTTTCGAAGGTAAAATAAATGTCATTTATCGAGTCACCCGTGTAGGAAACTTCATTTGCTCTAAAGAAGTCAGTCAAAAACATAACATCTTCGTTTACCAAAGTTTGAACTTGTAAGTTTTCCCAGCTGCTTTCATAAGCATTTTAACTAGTCGAAAGAGTTAATTAAATAAGGTTCCGCCTGAACGAGACTGAACAGGCCGGTGTCATCAATCGTATCTCGACTACGCAGACAAGATCGACAGAAATTCGAGTTTACACCAACGTACAGTAGGAGGGCTAACTCATGAAATGTCAACCGAAATTTCGAAAGGCGTTCCCGTTTCAAAAAGATTACTTAAGTAGGGTTGTACAAATAATCATCATGCAGTAGAAGTCTATAATAATTCAGTTACCTCAGGATGTCAGCATTCGAAGGAACTTCTTTCGGGCTGCATGCAAAAACTATGCTCAGCAAAAATGACTATTTAAGTAACATGCAATTTTCTCATTCGGTTGCCAAAAATCCCTTCCAATTCCCGAATAATTTTGAACCCCGACCGGCCGTTGCACTTGCATTAATAGTTTCAAAAATATAAGCCGTATATTTTCCGCATACGGAATACCATGCATTTCTCTAAGGTATTAAGATGAGACTATATGGGCTTCATAGAATTTAGCAGTGGATGTGCACCATACTGTTTACTTTACAAGCCATATTGGTAAATGCAGAGACATGACTTTTTATGAAGTCGTCATTTTCTGTCGAATGAGTAGAAGAATGAACATTTTTATGTAAGCAGTCATCTTTTACAGAGTATAATTTTGCATGCTGTCGGAAGGAAGTTCGTTTGAAAGCCGGAATGCTGAGGTAACTGAATTATTATAGAACTAAGCTAGATGCTAGTTAGTTTTACAATCCTACTTAATCAGTCTTTTCGAAACGAAAAGTATTTCGGAATTCCGGTTGAAATTTCATGACATTCACTGTAAGCACGTTGCCCGGCCGTCAGAGTTCGTCATATACATTTCCGACAAGGGCCAACTATTCATCTTCACGACCAGCAGGACAAACCCTTCAACAGAGAACGGCAGGGGGTACCTATTCCCGTGTCCTAAGTTTAACCCTAACACTAACATCGCTAACGGCCCCTGGAATTCAGTGCAAGGCCACCTGTACTCCGGGACGGGGTACTTATGTTGAGATAGGATAGTCGACAAATTGGATGTTGCCAAATCAGAATGCGGTAAAGACGGTTAACTGGACAAGCCTTGACTCTGGCGGGGAGTTTACACACAGCAGCGGCGGCGTGGGGGACCGTGTCCTACCGACGTGACAAGCCTTGGACTGTCCACCTGGCAAATCGATTTCCCGCCCCTGGGCACTGACCTTCACAACCCCTGCAAGCCTCGCCGTTGGTTGATCTAATGCCTCGCAGGTGCAGGGTCTCCTGTTGAGTTTTCGCCTATTCGAAGATGGATTTCCGCATGAGTCTGCAAGTTTGGGCAAATGAAAGCACGGTTTTCGAATAGAGCTGCCTGTCATTGGTCGAATCAGGGATGCAGGATGCTTGTAGTTTGTCCTCGGTGTGAGTCATGCGTCAGCGTCGTTTGACTGCTACTTGTCTCGTCGTCGTCGTCGTCGTCGCCGACGTCCATCCTCACCACCAAATCCTCCGCGACGATGGTGATAGCCATCACCGGTGAGAACACTCCCCACGCCCTGCCATGTCACCTTTACCAGCACTGAGGACTCAATCCCAACTTTGGCGTGGGCGATCACCCACCGTGCTGTGGAACTCTCTCGTCCCGATGTGCCATAGGGCTCTCTCTCGAGCCCCGCCAGTAGCCGCGCAGCAGCACGTGATATAGGCAGAATAGCATTACCGAAAAAGACAGGGGAGATTAGAATGGCCACTTCTGGCTATTAGCCGTCGTCAGCCAGTCATACCCAACCCCGAATTGTGGAACACCTGGGGCTCGACCTCGCGACTTGTTGGTTAGAAGTCCAACGCCTCTGACTACTGAGTCACGGGCTCGTTGTCCGAACGCAGCCGACAGGACAACGGACCCGTGACTCAGTGGTTAGCGGCGTTGGACTTCTAATGAACAGGTCGTAGGATCGAGGCCCAGGTGTTCCACACTTCGGGGTCGGGTATGGTTGGCTGACGACGGCTAGTAACCCGGAAATGGCCATCTCAGTCTCCTTTGTCCTTGCCGATAATGCTATTCTTTCATTCTTAACGTATCCCATGTCGGGACCGCATTACCTGTCGGCCTGGCCGGTCACTTGAGAATCCGTCCCACCGAGACCGACGAACCAGTGCCTAGAGCCCCGACATACACCCGCCGCATCCGCCTCCACTGTCCGCAGCTCCGTGTTCGTTCAGTCATCGCCTAGGCCTACTCGGCCATATGGGACTCAATGAACATCTGCGATAAGAGACTGTAGTTCAAACAAACCCCACCACCGAACATCTCCCCATCAGCAGATGGTGGGAGCAGGGACGGTGACTTGCATAGGGGTTAATAGTGTCAGTAGACTTGCGCTGCATCTACCACACACTCTCCTCCTCCCCCGCCTGAGTCCGGTGTCAAGACAGAGTCAAGAAGGCCGGAGACGAGTGGGGCCGCAGGTGAATTGCTTGGACGGATCCTCATCTTGGCGTTCCACCACACCCCCTGGTCCACACAACAAATAACCACTTTTTGACCAACACAACAGAGATTGGAGGCTGGCACGGCCGAAGTGGCCCTTAGGCGTGCCGCCAACGCCCGGCTCGGATTCCACACTGTGGTGGGAGTGCAATGAAGGTCACATTAAGAAGGAGACATTGCAGCTTGACTCTCAGACCTACAGCCGACCTCTCCATAAAAACGCACAACAATAGACCGACTGCGAGGTCCAAGTTATCCCGTCAGTTGGCAACCTTCCAGGCCACGGCTTTTAGGGCATCGTGATTGCCTCAAGCACGTCAGATTGTTTATAGTGAGGAGGAAAGTGTGTTGAGGCGTCGACCACACTTTCCCTTCCCATTCCCACACCTCAGCCACTGTCCGAGCCGGTCAGCAGACTGGAGTGGGGAATGGGCGCGGTGGCTGTCATGGTCGACTGACCACGTCTGCGTGCGCCACGTGCAAGCACACACACACACACACACAAACTCGTCCCACATCACCCACGATAGGCACAGAATAGGAACCCCTCAAGAAAGTGGAAAGCTTGTTCTTTTGTGTTATCTGACGCCTGACCAGATCGTGTGTGTCGCACGTAGGCGGACTTTCGTGCGTCCAATCCTATCGCCAGTTGATTGGCAGGCTCAGATTGTCAACTAGTCCATCGTGCGCGGAACAGGCGCGTGTGCCACGCCTTTAGAGGCTGTCTAGTCGTATCAAATACTTCGCCCGATCCCACCTTCGCTCGTGCTTAGTCTTGCCACCAGGCCTAAGAGGGTGACAGAGGATAAAATTCAGCAGATGCTTCGCACGTCTGCCACCACTAATTCGCACGCAAGTCCCTCTCCCTGCGCCATCCACGGGCATCATCGTTCGCAATGGCTGAAGCGTCATGTCATTTATTTTCTCTCTTATCTCCCCTCCTCCCCCTCCTCCTCCTTGGTGCTTACCTAACGTCCACGCATGCGCTTGCCTGGAGTACTTAAAAAGAGGTTGCATCTGCGCAGTTCGACACTTTGTTTACGTGGCATGACAAAGTTTTCTTTTCTTTCTTGACGCCTGACGCCTGCGGCAGTGTGTGAGAGCCCGTCAGATGCTTCGTTTCCTTCCACCGTCCTCGTATAGTAGGTGGGCTAACTCGTGAAATGTCAACCGAAATTCCGAAACGCGTCTTCGTTTCAGAAAGGTTAATTAAGTAGGGTTGTAAAATTGATCATCAGGCGACATAATTCTATAACAATTCAGTTATCTCAGGATGTCGGCTTTCCAAAGAACTTCTTTCGGGCTGCATGCAAAAATTATATCCTGTAAAAAATGAGTACTTATGTAGCATGCATTTTTGTCATTGATTTTCGATGCCTTTGAAAATCCGGTTATATTTCGTAGAAAACACGCATAAAATATTTATTCACTTACTCATTCGGTAGTAAATTATGTCTTCTTCTAGTTTTATACTCTAAAAAAGGATATAACTCGGTTTTCAAAAGCTTTTCCAATCCCCGAATAATTTTGAACCCTACCTGACGTTACACGTGCATTCACTGATGCCAGACTACAAGCTGTATATTTTCCGCGTAAGGAAAACCATACATTTCTCTACGGTATTAAGAAGAAGCTATATGAAGTTCATAAAATTTAGCAGTGGATTTGTGCCATCTTGTTAACTTTATACAGCACACTAGTAAATTCAGAGACTTGACGTTTCACAAACGGCAATTTCAAGGTATTAAAAAATTTCACAATTAAAACTTTTTCAAAACCAAATTATACCCTTTATTCGAGTATAAAATTAGAAGTAGGCGTAAGTTCCTACCATACGAGTAAAAGAATGAGTATTTTTATGCGTGTTTTCCATAAAATATAGCTCCATTTTAAGGGTGTGGAAAATCAATTAGAAAAGTACATGCTACATAACTACTCATTTTTACAGAGTATAGTTTTTGCATGCAGCCCAAAAGAAATTCGTTCGAAAGCTGGCATTCTGAGGTAACTGAATTATTGTAGAATAATGCTGCGCAATGTTTAGTTTTACAACTGTACTTGACTGGTCTTTTCGAAAGGAAAGCGCACTTCGGAATTTCGGTTGACATTTCATGAGGTTGCCCACCAAACGTATGCTTCGCATCCTGTGATCCGACGAAGACAACCACGTCCTCCTCGGTGCAGGCTTGATCCAGCTGGTAGCGCGCCCGTACGCCAAGTTTTAGGGCCGTCGCTGCTGCTGCTGCTGCTGCTGCTGCTGCTGCTGCTGCTGCTGCTGCTGCTGCTGCTGCTGCTGCTGCTGCTGCTGCTGCTGCTTCTCAACTCCACCGCAGGTAGCCTGTACTGTTGTTGCGAGTTTACCCACAGCCGTGGCTGACGTTGACTAGGCACACAGTCAACACACTGGGGTCGGCTACACCCGCCCCGGCACCTCCTCTTCGCCGGACGCGCTGCCCTCTTTTTTGGTCGGCAACTTGCGTACGTCTGAAAATACTGCCCTCACTAGGGATCCTGTCCCTTTGCGGGATGAATCACCGCTGTGAGGATTGTGTAAGAACTGCAGAACGCCTACTAGTGCCTATTTTTGTTCGGCGTGCTTTTTGGGCAGGACTTTGCGCGCGTCTCGATCCAGACCTTGCCTGCCCCGGGCTCTGGAAGTTGGTTTTTGGCTTATGCACCCTCAGCCTAAAACCGTGTGGTCAGTTGTCATTACCTCGACTGCCGTCGGGCGCAATCACCTTCTCCCCCCGCCCCCGGAGTGCGCGCGTTAGGCCGCACTGACGTGATGACGATGGCCCCATCCACGCCGCGCTAGCCGGCCTGTCTGTTGGTATCTAATCGCAGCTGATGATTTACTGAATCCACCGCTACAACAATGGTATTCTCCTCTAAAATTCTGACACGCGTAGATGTGAAGAATAACTCCTACGCAGTAGATGCGATGTCCCATGAAATGCTAACCGCAATTCTGAAATGTGCCTTCGATCAGAAAAGTTTACCCGAGTAGGGCTGTTATAATTAATTATCGTGCAGCTTAGCCATAAGATGTTTCAGTCACATTGGCGTGTCAGTTTTTTCGATCGTCTGCAAAACAACACTCTATAAGAAATGACTACTTATATAGGAGGAATTTTTCCCCTGATTTTCGATGCTCCTATAAATTCAATTTTTTAATGGAAGATGTGCACAAAAATATTCTCTCTTGTACTCATTTAGTAGCAAACCACGTGTTCGTCAAATTTTATCCTTTTGGTTTGTAAGGACTCTTTTAATTCCCGAATGATTTTTGTCCCATCTGCCGTCACAATTGCATCCAGGGTTTTCATGCTGCATGCTGTTTACATTCCGCCAGAGGAATATCACACATTTTATTACACTGTTTGGAAGATGTCAGATAGCACTCATGAAATTTTGCAATGGATTGGACCAGGTCGTATACTTAATAAGAAGCCTTAATCAACGTGCGTATCCGATGCTGTGTGGATGGACACCGCGTTGTCCTAAAAATCTCATAAATAGAAACCTTTTAAAGCCAAAAGATGCTCCCTGTATTCAAGTAAAAAATGTAGAGAAGACTCAAGTCGGGTGCAAGAAAAAATGTTTTTGTGAACATTTTCTATAAAACAGAAGTGAATTTATAAACACACTGAAAATCAATGGAAAAATTTCATACTACACATCTAGTCACTTTCCAGAGTGTTTTTTTTTCAGACGGCCGAAAGAAGCTTATTCGAAAGCTGACATCCTGGCGTGATTGATATATGTTGCGCATACGCCGCACGATGATAAATATGACAACTCTACTTGGGTAAACTTTGCGGATCAAAAGCACATTTTACAATTTAGGCTTACAGCTCACGAGATAGCTCATATAGCAAATCGGTTCCTGGAAATAAGTTTAAAGCACTTTTAGTCCTAGATAGGTTATTTTATACCCTGAAATTATGGTTTACATACGGTGATACAGTTCTCAGGTCGCCATTATAGCGTCTATGATATTAATGATACTGTACTTAGATGTGTTCGGTGGGAATTTTAGTTACTTGCGTCATTTGGCCGCCCGGGACTGGGACTGTGGGGCCGACGACCATCAGATATCATATTTAGCTCCTACGGCAAACTGCGTTTCCAATGCACTGGAGCAAAAGAGGGGTCATTCTCACCGCCATCTTGTCCTAACCCCTGCATAGGTGGTGACGCAGGACTATGTATGCCGGAGGAAGGTCAGTATGCCTGTTGATGTAGTCATCATCTGAAAAATAAATTCTATTGGGATTTATACTGTCTCTGAACAACCTGAATGGCAGCCTTCAAGCTCTTCAGTTTTATGCCTCGGCCTAAACCATTTGTCTTGGTGATATACTTTCAGAAGTAGGCAATACAAAGAGTTGCGAAAGCAGAAAAGGACGTGTGCCGGCCCTTGTTGTAAAATCCTGTCATAGGTTTCCTTCGACTCACCTAGAATCGGACGGTTTTTGACTAGGGTCACCTACGCGGTCACTGGGGTAGGACAAATAGTCGGTATTGATTACAGTGTGCCCGTTATCTTATCGTGTGTTCCCCAGTAAACTTAATTGGCTGCGTCAGCTCCGTCGCCTAAGGGGACTCCGAGGAAGAGGTGTTTTGGTGGAAATCTGCATGGGTGTCATATCAGGACTTTTTCCCCTGACAATCTTTCGCCTCGACTCGTTTGTGGTCTTTTGTATCTCGGACTGCAGAAAGATGCCAAGTGCCTCAAGAGGGATTTTAACTGAGTGAAGACGAGTGTTGACTACTAAATTCCCTTTCAGTAGCCCGTACACCCTCAAGAGAGCGCAAGAATGTTTGAGTGAAAGTGGTGTACATGATATTAAGTGCAAGTGCGAAGCCACGGTTAAGCCATTAATAATTCAGGATAGCAGTGTTATTCCTTTAACCACCACCTGGTCATCAGCGCACTAATGTCAGAAATTTTTGGCGAATTGTGCCATGGTAACCATGCTGGCCATGCAAGCAGTCAAAAGTTTCGCCGACGAAGACAAGGGGAACCGGAATAACCCTTTTCTGACTTACGTGCCGGTGATCACCAACCGCAAGGCGGCCTGTGATTTGGACGGGCATTCAGTTGGTCTCCGAGCTCAACAACAATCTACAGACTGCGTCACTGCCGCGACGGAATACTCAAGGCCAACCATCTGATTTAATTTGGACTGGAATATGGGCGCTGCGTTTTGTATTGCAGTTTAGTGACCCTGCCACACTTCCAGGGAGCTGTGGTCACATTATTTGCCTCGGATCCAAACGACTCTAAGTTATTTGTGAAGTATTTTGCCTCCCGGTATGCATTTAAAACAGGCGTAGGTAGCAGAATTTGCCGTTGTCCATAGATGTTGCGACTGCACATCGCCCGAAAGCTGTTGTCACATAGCATAGATAACGAATAAGGAACATACAGTAGGCTGATTTGCACTGAAAATTATTGCTGAAGCATTAAATTCATCGTTCACTTTGTGAATCCTAGACTGATTACTTATGAACTACTGCTGGGGCAACCGGCTTACTAAATCAGATTTGGTGAATTTCATAGGCGGTAGGAGGCCGGGCGGGCAGCTTGAACCAAATATGATTAAACTCACGACTCCCTAAGGGACCTAGTGCCTCGAGTGGCTGGTGCGTTGACTGTACTCAGGCATTCTCCTTGCTCTTGCGGGTTCGAAGCCTACAGAGGTCACCAAGTTTTTTTACACTTGGATCAAAATAAGTCTGCCAAAACATCTATTAATTAATTAACTGACGATTTTTGTTAACGAGGGACTCGACACGAAGGCCGCATATAGACTGGGAAGCAAGGTAGTTGCAGGGCCCAGAAAAGAAGAGACTACACTAGGATACAAGTTAATGGATTCTAGAAACTGAACAGGGTCACAGTTTCTGATCACTGAGCAGAAACTAGTTTGCCCACGATCATTCCGAGATACGATCTAAGTCTTGCTTTGAAAAATGAAGCTCGAACTCATTCCTGACAGGCGGACTCAAAACGACATCATTGATGTGCTTAATATGCAGGTAGTCATTGGGCGATTTCAGGTCATCCATGTGGTGAGGAGGTAAGACAGGACCGGTTATTAGGGAAAGTTTGGAGGGCAGAGCCGTAATACGGAAGTACATAGGTATACCCACGACAGTCCTTGACTATGTCTCTTATAACCGGGTGGACCTCAGGCAGAACACCGCCTAAGATGCTGCCTCAGGCTTCATATGCAAGTAGCAGAAGGCCGGCGAAAGTAGAAGCAAATGATTGTGTCTAGGGCAACCGACTTAGCGAAACTCGGAAATGCGGATGAATAATGAATTGGGCAAAAAGACAGGAGAATAATACTACTAATTTTTTACATTTGGGAATGATTTTAACAGTATGCTAATCATCAGGCGTTTCGAGTGTTATGAAAAGCAGGTTAAAACATGCGTTTACAATGGGCGATATGTTATAAGAAGAGGGATTAAAGTCAAGTGGTAAGACATCATCCAGTCCAGCAGCTGTTGAACCGCGAATCATCCGAAGACGTTTCTTGACGACAGACAGGACAGAACACATTTGGTGCCGATGAAGGGTCCTGCGAGGGAAGATTACACTAGTCTACGGCCACCATCACATTTTGATTTACTAAGTCCAGGTTATCGCCAGCAGGCACCATTGTGGTACAGCAGGTTGCGATTCATCCACGTACCGACAGTAGGCTGAGATGGAGACGTGGATGAAGAGGGGAGGCTTTTTAAAAAATCCGTCATTTTTTTAAAGGTCTTCTTTATCAGGAAGCTAACTTCCTACAAACCGCCAAAATAAGTTTAATTTGAAGAGGAAATCCTCCCTGACATCCGGTCAGTGCTAACCCTAGGCCTTCCGCAAAGCAAAGGATATACAAAACGCTCTTTAAAATGGTGTAATATAAGCAGAGCATGCGTGAGCCTTTAAAAGCCCAAAAGGAGTAAGGCAAGTGCTAGCTAGAGACCTCCGGGACAGAGGAAGACTTCGGGTGATGCGTAGCGAAGCGCGAGATTCCGCTCAGAGTTAAACACCGATGTCCGCTTAGAAGTAAAAAAAGTTTTTGAAAGTGTGTGACCAGAGACAGGGTTAGTCAAAATGCGTCCAAATGTGTCAACTTCCGTCCAGGCAATCCAGTAAATCTGAATCGCACGCAATCTAGGGCAAACTGGCTCTCCCCAAGTCTACTCCTTCAACCCAAATTTAGCTCTTTCGCTCACAAAACCCTCCCCACATTCTCGGTGAAATCCACTCACCGTTCATGAGCCCGGCTCGCGCGTAACTCCGAGCGCAGCCTTGATCTGACAGTAGCGACTGTTGCGTGATTCTAGAGGACGCTGACCCCGAAAAGTACAGACAATTGTTGCTTTCACTATCATTCCTCCACAAAGTGGGAGCGGTCGTCGCTTGCGCGTAAATCTGTTTAGACTGAAGTCGATCATCTTTGCATCTCTCTCTCTCTCTCTCTCTTGACTTTCCTCTTCCCACAACCGCCGCGTTCCGATGATATGACAAAGTGAGAAGGGTTGAATGCTAGCGTCTGTTACAGGGTACCCGGATCCTAACTCTAAACGCATCGGGCCTTGACGAGTAGTGTTGGATCGCACGTAAGCGAGAGGATCCTAAGGGCCACTCCAAGAAGGAACTATAGGAATACTACACTCAGTCAGGAGTGTGATCGAGTTATACCGTCGGTCGGCAACCTTTCAAGCTACCGCTATTTACTAGTTGCGATGATTTTAAAGCGCGTTCGGTTGTTTATGGCGAAGAACTTTGGGGAAGGGTCGATTACGTTGTCCTGGTCCTAAGTGTAAACACGCTGTGGACATTGGAAGGAAAGTAAGTTGAAGGGGGTGCTGAAATCGTTACTGGGGAAAGTAGCCGAGGCTGAAGTGGATAAGTCAACCTGATGTATGACAAATATCTGCCGCGAGACTGAAGGAAGCCTAGAGTCCCCCCAAAGGACCTGGCCGACGGGACACGTGTTACAGCAAAACCCCAAGCCTAACGGTAAACCTAATCGTAGCATCAAATGTAAACCTAATCCATCACGTAATTATAAGCCTAACCCTAAACTTAACACTAAACCTAACCCTAAACCTACCACAAACCCCAGCCTTAACACTGAACCCAACCTCAACCATGACCCAAATCCTAGCCCCGAACTCAATCCAATCGCTAACCGTAACTCAAACCCAGGCCATAACCCTAACCTCAGCTGCGGCCCTACCCTAATCCTAGCACTAACCCTAACCATAAACAGTAAACGTAAACCTAAACCGCATTCTAAAACCTAATTCTAACCAAAACCCTTAAACTTAACACAAACCCTAACCCTAAACTCAATTCTCAGCCTGACACTAACCCATACACTAAGACCAACCCTACCTCTAAACCGCAACATCAAGTTGCCCTTTCGCGTTTTAGCTCTGGCTACTTTCCCACTACCAATTTCATCATCCTTCTTCGGTTTACTTCACTTGCAATGTCCACATTGCGCTTACATTTGGGACAGCGCAACCGACCCCCATCGGACTTTGGATGCTGGATTGACCCGCATCTCTCAGCCCTCCTACCTCCCACATCAGTGCTCGTCAGAGTCCAGTCGATGCGGCGTACAATTAAACACAGTGACTCACATGACCCCTCTGCCTAGCATATGCCCACAGGGGATCCGGTCTCTCAGATGCAAGGAGCACCACAAGGATGACATCCTTCCAGGTCAAGGAGCTTAGTGTTTCCTGATTTATGATGCTGAGGAATAGGCTGATTTGCCATGAGGAAGAAAACACTAGGACTCACCTCACTCTCCACACACAAGATAGCACTGCTTACGACGCTGATGCTGCTGGGTTTCCTTTGTCCGCATAATCGTCGCCGTGAGCACAAAGATGCCCGTATGCGACAAGTCTTTCTGCCAGTTGGCAACAACATTGGTAGTATGAGGCTCCGCTTTTTGCTGTGGTATAGACATGTAAAGTCAGCTTTTGGAGACCATTCACAGTACTTCATCACCGTCGCCGTCAAATAGGCCTCGGCTTTTTCTACACGGATGTCCGACTAATTCAGCGGTAGAAATGTTTATGGCCGTTCGCAGTCGTTGCTAGGTGTGCTCCACGTTTTCGCTTGAAAGGGGGTGGATGTGGGCGACAAACTGCTAGAGGATCCCATTCGGTGTCTGGCCAATATCAGTGCATCTATGGTGTTCTCTCTGAGGCCGACTCCGAGGGTGAACTTGCGGCCAAAATTCTACACAACTGTATGATATTCGGTCCAGTATTCCGAATATAGAGCCGCCGTTGGCATAAGCCCTTTACAGCGATAGAAGCATGTAGCCCGTCTGTCATCACGATTGGGACACAGCACGCATCAGAGTTGTCTTGCGGTTGGAAGGCCGAAAGATGATACCGATGACAAAACGGTTCTGTACTGCGCAGGTCTTCAGCAGGAGGACTCCGTTGCCATGGTAGAGGGGCGCTCACCGGTCGCTTCTAGGGGACTCATTCGTCCCATTGTCCCTTACGGGCTCTCTCTCTCTCGAGCACAACCATCAGCCGCACGGCGGCGCATGATATAGGCAGGATGATATTACCGACAAAGACAAAGGAGACTGGAATGGTCATTCCTGGCTTATTAGCCGTCGTCAGCCTGTCTTATCCAACCGCGAAGTGTGGAACACCTGGGGCTCAATCCCGCGAAATGGCCATACCAGTCTCCCTTGTCTTTGCCGGCAATGACACTCTGCTTATATCATGCGCCGCAGTGCGGCTGCTAGTTATGCTCGAGAGAGAGTCTGTAAGGCACAACGGGACGAGTGAGTTCCGTAGAAAATATCGATGAGCGTCCCTCTACTATTGTAGACAAGACAACCGACAAGACAACGGGCCCGTGGCTCAGCGGTAAGAAACGTTGGACTTCTAACTGATAGGTCGCGGGATCGAGCTCCAGGTGTTTCACGCTTCGGGATTGGGTATGACTGGCTGACGACGGCTAATAAGCCAGAAATGGCCATTCCAGTCTCCCTTGTCTTTGTCGGCGATGCCATTCTGACTCCACTGCCGTTGAAGTGGTCTACATTATGACGATCAAAATCTCGTTCCCATTTGGCATTTTCTGAGCCTACTTTGGCATCAGAGTTAGCGAGGGCAGCCAGTTTAAATGCCCTCGGTACAGGCGCGAGGAGTGCATGTAGCTCGACGCAGAACGTCTTCCTCGAGTCGTGGTTTATTGTCGCTGCGAGAGGCGACGTTCGATGTTATAAATATGGTGTAGATGTTTCACCAGAGCGCGAGTAGCAATGAGACGAGACGCCCATTAACTCTATGACAGAAAGAACGCAGCCTTCTGACTTAGTCCGTTCTGACGATGAAGACGACTCCAGCGGCAGGAGGATCTTCCCGTGACGGCTTATCCTTGAGAAGATCTAGCACGGACCTAATTCAGCTATCTCTCCTTGTTCTGCGAATCCAGTTCCGCTGAGTTCTGCGATGGCCAGTCATCCTGCAGCCAGTACAGTCCTCATTTCTGACCAGGCAGCAATTTACTTGTCCAAATGAGAACGAATATCCCAGATTGTCATATTCGCAGATATCACCATGGCAACAGGGTCAAAACGTGGGAAGTTTGTTATCGCTCTACGCAGTGTTGCGAGGCGTCATCAACGGCTGGAAGGCGTCACCGCCAGCATTCGTTTAAGCCATCCCCTTAGTGAGAAAGACAGCGCTTCC
>CACRXP010001779.1:0-14266 GCA_902702965.1 Spirometra erinaceieuropaei
CCGGCATGACACTTCCGCGCTGAAAGTGGTGTTTACCCTCTCACATCCCCGGGGTACGGTGCGTGACCGATCTTATGAAATGTTGGCCGAAATTCTGAAATGCGTTTTCGAGTAGGAAGGATTACTTAGATGGGTTCCTGATAGTTATCACTGCGTGACATAATCCCGTAGTATTTCGCACTCGACAGGATGTCGGCTTTTGAATGCACTTTATTTTGACCTCCTGCAAAAACCGCACTCTGTAAAATTGACTACTTAAGTAGCATGCATTTTCCCCATCGATTTTCGACGGGCTTATGAATTCGAATATATTTTATAGGAAGCATACACAAAATTATTTTTTCTTTCGTTCGTTTGTTAGAAAATCACATGGTCTTCACATTTTGAACCCTAAGAAAGATTATATTTGATTTTTAAAAGAGTTTATAGATGCGATTTTGAAGACCATACATACACCGTTGCGCATGTCCGTTTACGAATGCTCCTGATGAAATGTACAACATGGTCCACATCCACTGCAAGATTTTCTGAACTCTTTGTGGTATCCACTTAGGAAAATAGACGACTATATGATTTTCCTTATGCGGAAAGCATGCGCGTTGTAGTCTGCAATCGTTAAACGCTAATGCAACGACAGATCAAGCTCAAATTTATTCGGGTATATGAAAACTTTCTCAAAACCTAAACGTACTCTTCCCTCAGGCATAAAATATGAAGACAATGTGATTTTCTACCAAAAGAGTAAAAGAAAGAACATTTTGCTGCCTGCCTTCTACGAAGTAGATTTTAATTACTGAGCTCGTCGACAAGCGATGTGGAAAATGCATGCTACTTAAGTAGTCAGTTTTTACAGAGTGTGTTTTCTGCAGGAGGTCAAAATAATGTGCATTCAAAAGCCTACATCCTGTCAAGTCCGAAATACTATAGGATTATGTCACGCATTAATCACTATCACAAACCCATCCAAGTAATCCTTCCTAATCGAAAACGTATTTCAGAATTTCGACCAACATTTCATGAGATCGGTCACGCACTTGGAGAAGACTGAGGAGGAAGACGATCGTCACATATGCTGGTAGTCTCTGAGACTAAGAATCTCGTAACTCACACAGCTGCGACCTCTCTCGGGGTTTTGGCTTCGTCAGACGTGAAGCTGTGGCCGCTTCCCGTCATGTGAGCATAACTTGAGTGTTGGTGTTCTTCTTCTTCATTGCTTACGTATGTTAGAACATCCGGGTTCAGATTGATCTATCCGTTTTCCCCTTTCTTTTTGCTTTGCCTACAAAAATCCCGGATATGGTCGCAACTTTCATGTTTATAGACAGAATGGCATTACCGACAAAGACAAGTCTCCCTTGTCTTTGTCGGTAATGTCATTCTGCCTACATATATCATGCGCCGCTGTGCGGCTGCTGGTTGGGTTCGAAAGAGAGCCTATAAGGCACAAGGAAACGAGTGAGTTCCGTAGGAACGATCGTTGAGCGCCCCTCTACCATTTCATGTTTATCTTGCCGCGGCAGCAGGCTCTTCGGTCTCATGATCTGACGCCTGATGATTACCCCTGATCTGTTCAGAAACCAGAACCTGAGCAGTGTGAGTGGATGTCTGATGACATCTGATTTGCTCTTCAACTACAAGAAAGCTAGTCTTTTGTTTTTTCCTTACATAGACAGATTAATTAATTTGGGGCGTTGCTCTTCTCTTTGAGCAACCTTTGAAGTTATCGTCACTCGTCAACCTTGTTAACCAGTTCACCATACTGCGTCTCAACGCTCAGATAGAGCGTTCTTATGCATCTTCGTTGCCGGTCGATCAGGCGATTGCTGTTGGTTTTCAGTACTACCTTCGTAGGTGCCATTTGTCTGAACATTGGTTTTTAGGCCACTACGGCCTTTTTAGACGAGCGAACTCACAAGAAGAGCCATCTGGTCGTTCTACTCTGAATCGTATGACCGGAACTATCGCAATTGTGTGTCCTTCAGTGTCAGTACTTGCTCTCGTTCGCTGCAAGACTGGGAGACTGCAAGCACCAAACCAAGCGATAGACCGGTCAAACGTCAGATGTGCTACCTGTATAAGGGACAGACAACATTTGGCTTTCCGACTTACCCGCGCATTCTCGTCTAATGCCGAGAGTCCTGCCAAAAAATTTCGGAAAATGTCATTATAAGTATCTCCCCTCGAAGTTTAAACTGACAAGGTAGAAACGACTGCGGCAGATTCCGTGCTGTGCAGCTAACATAACATAATTCTATATTGATTCAATTACCTCAGAAAAGCGGCTTTTAAACGAACTTCGTTTCGTCTGCATGCAAAAAAGGACCACTTAGGTAGCGTGCATTTCCTTCATTGATTTTGATGCCCTTAAAGATTCAGTTATATTTCATGTTAAACATGCATAGAAATATTCATATTTTGCTCATCCAGTAGAAAATGACATCTTCTGTCAATTGTACACCTAAAGGAAGGGTATAATTCAGTTTTTAAAAACTCTTCCAATTCCCGAATTATTTTAAACCCGATTTACCATTGCACTTGTATTGAGGGTTTCCAAACTACAAGTCGTATATTTTCCGCATACAGAAAACCGTACATTGATCTTTGGTATTAAGAGGAGACCATATGGAGTTCATAAAATTTAACGGTGGATATAAGCCATACTGTAAACTTTCCAAGCCATCTTGGTAAATGCAGAGACATGACGTCTTATGAACGGCCATTTCACAGTGCTAAAAAATCCCACAATTAGAAACTTTTTAAAACTGAATTACACCCCTTCTTTAAGTATAAAGTTGGAAGATGTCATTTTCTACTGAATGTACAAAATACTGAATATTTCTGTGCATGTTTTCCATGGAATATCATTGAATCTTCAAGGGCATAGAAAAGTAATGAGAAAAATGCATGCTACTTAAGTGGTCATTTTTTGCATCAGGCGGAAGGAAGTTCGTTCAAAAGCCGCTTTTCTGAGGTAACTGAATCATTATAGAATTATGTTTTATGATGATTAGTTTTACAACCCTACCTAATTAATCTTTTCGAAACGAAAACGCATTTTGGAATTTCGGTTAACATTTCATGAGTTAGCCCACCCACTGTACAATGACGACGAAATATTACTGATAGTGACAAGACAGAGACTTTAGTGGCCATCTATCGCCACATACAGACAGTACCGGTGGACAAAAAGCACCCTGCTGCCCAAATTTAAATACTTTGCCGGATTCCTATGTCTTGTTGGAGGACGGCAATTCCCTTGCACTCCTAAAAACCATTTCTTAGTCTCTGCCTTCTCCATGCACAGGCATATCTTTAAATTATAAACACAATCGGGAGGAGGCAATCACTGTATCCGTACCGGTTTTCAATGGAACTCACAGTGGGCACTCATGCGTGCAGGTTTGCAAAGTGGACGCACCCATGATAACCGCTCTGACATACAAGCAGGACGCAGTATGTTTACGGAAGTTCTGCTTTTGCTCCCGCCTCTCTGACACCATAGCGGCTGCTTGCGGTTGAAATGGAGGGTAACTGGTAAAGCTGGCTTGTCTGCTAACGATCTATTTGCGCTGAATAAAATACCGGGTGTTGAGGTTGGCTTCTATCAGGCAAGGAATGCTAACTCAACAGTTAAATTATGCATCATTTTAAAATACGATCTTCATACGAAGTTTTGCCGAACGGTTTACTCGAACGTTGGAAGCAGTAACGGCGTCTAAGTAAGCTGAAATTTTTGGCTCTGAAGTGCGCAACGTCATCTCGTATTCTCAGTCTGTATCCCTTTCCACAATTATTTCCTGCGCTTCTTTAGAAAAAGTAGGTAGACTAACTCATGTAATGTCAACCGAAATTCCGAAATGCATTTTCTTTTCGAAAAGATTGATTAAGCAGGGTTGTAAAAGTGGTAGGCCTGCAACATAATTCTATAATATTTCAGTTGCTTCGGGATGTCCGCCTTTAAATGAACTTCCTTCCGGCTGCATGCAAAAAATACACTCTGCAAAAAATGACTACGTATGTACCATGAATAGTTCTCATTGATTCTCGATTCCCCTTAAAGTCCCATTATATTTCAGGGAAAAATGTATGAAAATATTCAGTCCTTTGGTCATTCGGTAGAACATTACGTCTCCTTCCAAGCTCATGCTAGAAGGAAGGGTATAATTCGGTTTCCAAACACCTTTCCAATTCCCGAATAATGTTGAACCCGATCTGCCGTTACACTTGCATTCATGGTTTGCAAACTTTAGGCCGCGTATCTTCTGCGTACGGGAAAACCATACATTTCTCTACAGTCTTAAGAGACGAATATAGGGGTTCATAAAATTTAGCAGTGGATTTGGGCCATATTGTTAACTTCCCAAGCCACATTGGTAAATTCAGAAAGATGACGTTTTATGAACGGCCATTTCACGTTATTAAACAATCTCACAATTAGAAACTTTTTAAAACCGAATTATGCTCTTCCTTCGAGTATAAACGTGAAAGAAGGCGTAGTTTTCTACGGAATAAGCAGAAAAATGCATATTTTTATGCCTGTTTTCCATGAAATATAATTGGAATTTTAGAGGTATTGAAAAGCAATGGGAAAAATTCACGATATCTAAGTAGTCGTTTTTTACAGAGTGTAGTTTATTCATGAAACCGGAAATAAGTGTTTCGATGGCCGGTATCCTGAGGTAAACGAATTATTATAGAACGAAGCTGCACAATGCTCTGTTTAACAACCACACTTAAGTAATCAATTCGAAACGAAGACGCATTTGGAATTTCGGTTAACATTTCGTGAGTTAACCCACCTACTGTACATGCATTTAAATCTGCTTCCACATATGCAGGATATCATTCGGAGTAGCGCAGAAATGTGCTCACATAAGTGAAGGGGTGGTGGTTGTGGCACCACCGCATTCGTTATTAACGTATATCACGCAGCTTTTTTCCAGTAGATAACGCATACGACCTAATCTGAACAAAACATGGCGCCACGGACGAAAATTTGAAATCGGGACTCTGTAAACCTTTCAGAGAGTTGCCTCGAAACGTGCCTTTCAGCTGACGCCGCTGACTATGAACAGTTGAGACAGGTACCGCTTTGATGGTCAGGACATATTAGAGGACTGAAATAATCACACACTTACCTGCTCAAAGATGAAGAGGCGATTTCTATGACAGGTGTATTATGGGTCTATTTTTTGTTCAACTGTGACCGCCTAGCCATAGACAATGGCGAGGAAAGGTTTGAGATTTTGCGTTTCAAAAAGACGCTTGCTAAAATCGAATGGAACAATTACATACTTGCTTAACGTCGTATGCTCTTCATGGAAAAGAATCGTCGGTAAGCTCTTATTTCGTAGTCGCATCTGTGAGGGGTTAGGGTTAGGGGTGGGGTTACGGGTGACGGGTTAGTATTAGGGGTGAGGGTTAGGGGTTGGGGTTAGTGGTTAGGGGTTGAGGCAGAAGTTAGGGTCACCTGCTAGTGTTAAACCACCTATCACCACCAATTCCGTATGAGAGACGACTGGAGATTTTCTACTGCTGGTCCGGCTGCAAAATAAGATCCGGCCGAAATGCCATAAAAAGTCCGCTGACTTAGTACTTCTCTGGATCACGATTTTCCGAAAGCTGACCAAAACCACATAAAGCCTCCTTTTTACACAATCCACACTGCTCCCAGTAGACCCTTCTACATGCGCACTCTATGGTAAGTGGTTTTAACGCCTTACAGAATGGATGACTATAACGAAATTGAGTTGAACTATTCCCTTTAAGTACCTAACGTTGAACAACCAGCCTCCAAACCCTATGAAAAGGTGGAACCTAGAATCACAGGGAGACGAATGAAGTCGGACTGTAAAAGTGGCGAAGTTTTGATCGATCGGTCATGCATCTGATGCGGTGGTCCAGAGACTCCTGGTTTTGAGTTTGGAAATGACTCAGTTCCAGAAGATGTACCTTGATGTCAGTAGACTCTTGAGCGCCAAGGTTATAAAATTTTAAACAGCATGCTGAGAAGGCTGGAACGGCACCAAATGCGAGTGCGTATGAGAAAACTGGAAAGTGTGACAAGCTCGGTTATAGAACCATGAGATTTCTGGGTGCTGGGCCAAACCAATGTTTCACGTTGGGCGCGCATTAGGCAGCGTTGCGTAATCGGAATCTGGTTCAGGTCTATGAGACCTATAAAACAGTAGGGGTAGACTTTAAAAATATAATATCGTAGCAGCAAGGAGGGGCGACAGAGAATGTGGGAAGATTGATACAGTACTGTTTCGGTCTTATTGTGCCTTCATTCAGCCAATCATAACCCTGACCACCGGCAGTTGGGACCAGAAACACAAATGTACGCAGAGACGCACCTGGCGCAGTTGATCCACCACTGGGGTCTACCAGATGGGTCATAAGTACTTCCTCGAACCGAAGTTCATCACTGCCTCGCCACCTGTCATTCTCTGTAGTGGATCAACTGCGCCAGGTGCGTCTGTGCGTTTGCTTGTGTTTCTGGTCCCAGCTGTTGGTCAGGGTGATGATTGGCTGAATGAAGGCACAATAAGCCCGAAACAGTACTGTATCAATCTACCCGCATTCTCTGTCATACCTCCTTGCTGCTATTATGACTTGGCCGACTTCGGCCTGGTAATTGGTTGACTGTTCGTGACCATTGCCACCTATACGGAGCTGGTTTGCTTCGTGAAGCCAATAGATTGGTGTGCTCCCATTCCTGATGGAATATAATATCGTTTTATATTAATAAGTGAATAGGTACAGAAAAATTTCAAATAAATAGCGCACTTTAAGGTATCGAGATACCCATTCCCCTTGCATTGACAATCGTTATTGCCAAAAAGTGACCTTACGGTAAATGAATGCAGCAGTTGATTTGCCAGTTTGTTTTAAATCTACAAACCTATCGTTGGAGACAACCATAAAGTCCATGCATAGTTTAAAACTAAGAATTGTCGGGCGAGCTTAAAGACAACCTATTGATCATTGAAGACAAAAGACACAGTTTACTGGCTGATATCCACCTACTTTTGATTATAGTTGTTTTTTTGGAAAGAGCTGTCGAAAAAAGAGAAACCTATTTATAGGGATAACGATATTCGTTAGTTTATTATCATAACTTAAAGACAATTGCCCTCTCATCTTTGCCTTAAGAATGCAGTCGGGTCGTCACCGTCGGTCACAAATGAGCATACACAAAAGACCACCTGATAGGCAGAAAAGCGGCCAGTCAAACAAAACCTGGAAGGTCAATAAAGTTAGGGGAGGTCCAGAGCACGCCTAAAACGCTGAACTTCATTAAATATTAACAGAATGCTTCAAAGGGAAAATACTGTTCAGGTAAGATTAAAAGGGTCATTTAAGGGTAATAAAAGGCCAAGTCCCTTTCCGCATACGAAAACGGTGGCTCTTGATTGGGCCCATTGTCCGCATATGCGTAAATTAAAGTCAAAATAAATTGCATTTGGTGTATACTTATTTCGCTTGCTTTCGACTTCAGCATAAGTTCCTAATTACTTCCCAGAAAGGATGCAGGGAAAGTAATTTCTTTCACTGAATTTAAAGACACTTGCCCTTCCTAAAGTTCTTTGCCAAAGAAAAAGATATACCTCAACTTTGATAAGTTTACTAATATGCATACATCCAGACCACATCAATAGTCAACTCTAATGATACATCGTAAAAAAATAATGAGTTATAAAGGTGGATTGGAGCATTCTCAATCGAAGCACCATGTGAGTCCAGCCAAAGTTACCATCTATACTAACCTGTTTTTTGCTTCCTCAAAGCAAGCCCTTTTATTTGAAGGGCCATTGGAAGTTTCGGCTAATGTCTCTGGAATTTTAGTACACACTTAAGTCACGCCTTTAATGAATGCCTACAGCCGATGTCTTCTGCATTTCTGCTCTGTCTCGTTCGTCTCCTCTGTCAGAATGATTATAAATTTCTCCATTGCACAAACATACCTTGAGACTAAGTATTTTGAAACAGCAGGCAAAATCATGAAGTTTGTCTTCAGAAGAATGAAATACCCTGTTGAACTGAACATAAGGATAAGTGCATTTCGTTATCACCCCGCTGGCTTTAGGCCAAATTTTCGGTCGTTCAGTGTGAATAAGAAACTGATAAAGTGCTTGAAATTCGGTGATGCTTTACTCTTTGTGTTTAATGCATTTGAAAAGTCAGCAGCATTTCCTATAAATAATGCATAAATCTTCTTTTTTAAAGAGGATGACATTTGCAGCACGTCGGATGGACCTCATGAACGTGAAGACAATGAAACATAGACGACAGCGACAAACATATAAAGCCGAGTGCAGCTACTAACTTTTAAGTGTTCTGCTGAATCGAAGAGTATTACGAATCAGTCCGTCAAAACGCTTACCACACAAGTATTCTTATCTTCTTAACATTTTACTTGAAGTGTCCGAGCATGTTTTGAAAAGTTATTGCGTTTTCTAGGAAAGTACGTGAATTCCTGAAATTGGGAGAACGGAGCTTTCTCTCCAACACACGACTAAAACATAATATCCAGTGATATCTTTCCTAAAATTGCGTTTGGGTTGCACAGTGCCCAGGGACAATATGAGACTGGTGGCCCAGTTAGTCAGCGAGAGTGCCAACAAGGAACTCTTCACGAAAACCGCATCAGATAATCCGTTCAACTTTTTGGGAAATGTGCCCGTATTGCGGTTAGGTATCCCTAGTTGCGGCGACAAAAAAGTAGATCTTCGATCAATCTGAGAACCACAATAACTGGAATTAAATATATGCTATCATTTTTTAAATATTCACCATTTTTTCTTATGTGAGTGGTTGCATATTTAGATCCGAAATCCCAGCACAAAATATTGCTTTTACTTTTTGACTCGTGTTTATTCCGAAAAAGTGGAAAACTGTACCTGAGCCATTATCTTTAAACTTGTCCCGGTAAGCCGAGAGACCAAATCGAAGCCATGCGGATTCTCCAGGTCTCAAGGGATGCATTCGAACGACGAATTGGATTCGCAGAAAAAAATGTCCCTTAAAAACCTATATTCACATACACGCATTTGTCTACTTTGATGTGCGATTCCCCTTAGTGGGTGTGTTTACGTCATGACAGCACGTGACATTTTTTGTCAAAGGATGCCGGTATGTACGCACAGTTTGGACTGAATTCGAGCGTTCCGGCTCCAGTGAAATGCCTAAAATTGAAGGACGTCATTGTCTACAGAGAGAATATTTGCGGTTTTACTGATTTTTTCTCAAGTTTTCACAAAATAACGGGTTCGGGAAAACACACATTTTCACAAAAAATACTGTTTATAAACCCTCAAGTAAGTTCTAAACTACCACAGAAGATTTTACACGATACAAGAATATGCCTCTCGTCCACTGCTACCAATGCCTCTGACCGTCAGGTTTTCTACCATCAGATGCTATCAAAATCAGGACGTTCATAACTCCAAATATAAAACAGCAGTCATATTATCGGAAAATGTTTCGTTCGTTGTTTTATTTTCAGCCCTCTGTATCCTCCCAGAGTAGTCTATTAGGTTGACGCTTGTTTTATTCGAGATGTTTGGTTGCGTGGGTCACAGTAGGTCCCAATCGGAACATGACTAGTGACAGGAAGAAGATCTTATTAAATTAAGCTAGTTCCCGCCAGATATATTTCACTAAGCTCGTTAGAAGTAAAGGTTCGGTTTGTCCGTCCACCTTTTACGGTCAACTTAAGGCAGCGATCGCATTTTACTTTATCACAAAAAATCGCATGGGGATTAATTTCAAAAGCTGCCAGAAATAGACAGAAAGCTTCATTAGAAGTTAATCAGGCGACATGGTTCTGCACTTGTGCTAGGTATTCGCTGGAATGAAATTTGAGACAAGAGGCATGAACAGAGACCCCCCCCCCTATTCCGGGGGCCTGCGCTCAGATACACGGAGATTAGGGTTAATAATAAGGCCAGGGTTAGGGTCGTGACAGTGTAAATGTTAAGGTTAGGGTTGGGGGTGAGGAACACCTACCCTTCCTGAATCATTACGCAAGACCATCTGTATTACAGGGGACTGTTCCTTTCCCGTATCTGGCTACATCTAATCCTGGATATCAGTTTTTAGTTATGCAGATTTTTGGGGTTGTGTAGAGAGGCCAATCCTTATTTTCAGCAATTCCCTGGTTAGGTCTCAGAGCCTACGATGCAGGTATAATTTTGATTTCATGTGATTGTCTGTGAGATCTTTAGAAGGAGGAGGTTTTATGTGCCAGTCAAACTTGATTTTTCAAACATCATAATTGATGGCAATCAGCCAAACGGATTCGTCTTCTCATCCTACCTCTGAATTCGATTTTCTTGTCTTTTTGAGAGTCAAAACAACAACGGTTTATTATCAGTAAAAAACCGAAGATGTCCCTTTTTTAATTTTATGCACTTACCACAGTCTGATTGACAAATTTTGACCATTTAAATGTACTTTTGATTTCCGAACACCTCTTTTTAAATAACTGTCAGGATAAAAATACCGCCGAACAACACAGGAATTTAGACTACAACAATTGCACGGCTCGAGACAAGGATTCTAGGGATCCACATTGAAAGTCTGAATGTGTAAATGTGCTCCAAACTTTCTACTAGAATAGAGGTGGACATTTTGCAATTGTTTATGTATAGTGGATGAAGATATAGTTATGTATTCCTTACATAAGGACAAGTCCCGTCACACACATCCGACCCTTCGCCTATGAAATTAGCCATTCGTGTCACAGGACAATCATTTCAATAAATTATACGTCGTTGAGCCCAAAAAGAGGCCTCCATATATTAGGCCCTCATAAAATTAGCGCTAAATGTACATGGTCATGTAATTTATAACGTAATGTTCTCAATTGGTTTAACTAAAAAGTAGGTCATTTACGAAACGAATTAAGTTACTCCAAGACCTGGTCTTCGCCAATGACGTTACCTTTTCATTCAATTTTTGGACGGACGGATCCCTAAAACCACCAGTGGTGTGGTCTGTATTAAATAATAACCGAACCATGACAACCAGAACTAGTCAAATTCAGATGCTTTTTTTCATGGACTTTTATTGAAGTTTTCTTAGCCAGAATCTCTATACCATCTACAGTACTTAAAGCCACTTACCTGAATGTTTCCTGAGACAGATTCATGATATGATATCCACCTTGAACTCACTATTTGCAGACAGCTGGCAGTGATCACAACGCAAAACTGGTGCGTTTTATTTTTAAACCTTAACACCATTTCCAAAATCTACAGTTAGACTGCGACGAACCTTGTCGTGTGGCGAGTTTTAATGCCAGAGGAGGTAAAATATTAGCCTCACAGCGTGACCTCCTTTTATAGCTTTAGTAAACTACGTAACCACGATGGTAGGATTGTCCCTGGGGATCCGACAAACTGTTTACCGACACCGTTTTATGGTTGCCATGTTATACGAGCGAGGTAATTTTCAGAGAGGAGGATTTTTAAAAGCGAACGAACTGGTCGTAAAATACAAGATAAAAACGATACCAAAGGAGCGCAAGAAAACTGCTTGCAAATGCTGTGTTTTAAAACAGCGCATCAGGGCATTCTTTAACGATAAATAAATGAAATTATGTAGTCGTTGCATAATTGCCAAAAAAGGACGAAGATTCCATGGTAAACCTTTATATTTCTCATGTCTTCTAAAATCCCGAGTGACTATAGCGTCAGACAGCAGCATAAGTGGAGATCTTAGATTGAAAAAGGCAGTCGATATGAAAGGAAATCATCCATAGCACAGAGATTCTGCAAGAAAAGTTTCGAATTCTTTGAATTTTTATAGAAAGTCATTAAAGGCGGGCATCCACAGTATCTACGCAAGGGTGAAGCAGGTGCAATTACGACGGCGTCGCTACGGCATGCAAAGGCAAGGTGAACAGAAACTTCGTCACAAGGTCACCCTGAAGACCTGTGGGGAGGTGGGAGGGTTCGATAAACTAGGAATTCGAAATCACAAGTCAGGAAGGACATATTATGCCAGACAGGCTTTATTGCTGCGAAAGAGCGTACAAAAGACTCAGCGGAGAGGTGCCGTAAGCCGTTTCTACAGGCCTATGTGAATCAGCGTCCACCGTTGAGGATCCTGGCCCCCCAGCGCGTGTGCGTCTTCGCTCCGTCTGAGCTGTGTCTGCTTGCGGCGGATCAGTGAAGAGGCATCGCTGCTTGATTTTGGGTCCTCGTGAGGCTAGTGCGAAGTCTCTTGCGGTCCCAGCAACGAATCGTCTGGGAGCGTGGGGCGGACAGAAAGGCTGAAGAACGAAGCGGTGGGAAGCGATCGGGGAAGCGGACTATCATAAGCCTCCCGCAAACGCCTGTAAATCAAGTCTGTGACCTGATAAGGCCTCGTTCAACGTCGGCACGTCTGGCATACTGTCGAAAAAGAGGGGCTGCAATCTACATAGCGCATCTTTTAGAAGTTGGAGCAAAAAAGAGGGGTATGTAAACCTAGAATACCATGAATCAACACTGCAAACACCCGGTATGTAATAAAATGACGGCATTATCGCCTAACGCTCAGGGCACGCACGGATCTCGTCGGCCATCATCGGATCGCTTACTTTATTTTTAACAGTTGTTTTCGAAAGGTATTTCGGGACAATTATCTGCTTTCCTTGATCTTAAAAGCCTTCCTTGTGATCTAAAACCGTATTATAATCTAGACGGACAAACCTTTTTGCTAGTAAAAGCTTTCAGAAGCCTCGTCAAAACACTGTTGTTTACTTGAACCCAATTCTGACGAAGTGTTTTTCATCGTGACCATTCATGTTTTTTTGAGTCCCTTATTTTAGGCTGACTGAGTATTGTGGATTTATCATCAACGGCTACGGCAGAAATATATTATGCTAATTTTGACTGTGTTGCGCTGATTTAACATGACTTCCACGCTCTGCATGAAAATGTTGTTCCCGATTACAGTTTGGTAATATACTACAAACGGCTCATATGCCCCTTCAGGTTTCACAAAATGTTCTCCAGTTTTAGTGATTTCAGATGAAAAAACCTACCTAGCAGCATTTTAGACATAAAGACCCTAAAATTATTGAGACGGGAAACTATGTGGAAC
This sequence comes from Spirometra erinaceieuropaei, assembly GCA_902702965.1. NCBI lineage: Eukaryota > Metazoa > Platyhelminthes > Cestoda > Diphyllobothriidea > Diphyllobothriidae > Spirometra > Spirometra erinaceieuropaei. The sequence goes on from CACRXP010001779.1 coordinate 13,096, forward strand.
AAGCCTTTCAAATAAGTATGGGTTGCGAATGTACGGAGGTCTGACAGAATGCGCCACTTGCACATATACATACTACGCGGAAGCTAAGGTCCCCGAAACACCGTGTATTCGCCTAAAATACTGCTCTTATTCCATCCGAGGTCTCATTCAAACGTTTTACAACACAAATGGAAGGCAGTAAATGCACGAGAAGGGGGGAGTTTGAAATAAAGTAGTCCATCCCCGAAGCAATAACTATGCGTCACCCATTCGCGTATGACACGACCCACTCTCTACCGACTGATACGTGGTGTCCTTAACCCTGCTTCCCAAATATATTCAACCTTTTTCGTGATGATAATTGCCATGTCTCTATCAGTTGATAAGGTAGCAGTGGCTCAGTCTGACCTTGCAGTTGACAGCTGTTGTTCTCCATGTAAGTGGCACAGTTTAGTAATTGCTGTTGGCAGTGCAGTGTCTGCAGCGGACTGTAAAACTTCCTATAACACGATCCACAGTCTGCCGACGATTAAGTGGCGTCCTTCCCCTGTTGGTGCCGGATACGGTAATTATGTGCCCGCATGTCTGTTTTTTAGGCCATCACGTTCGAGCCGTTAATGTCCGCGCCCTTGCAATCTGTGTTTGCATATTGCGTAACACTAATTTGGCCATTTCGCTCCCCAGCACTCTTTCCACGCGCAGCGTTCATCCATCTCCTTGTGAGTAATAATTCCACCCAGGCAGTTTATAAAAGCGATAAAGGCAGGGGTGGTCGTTTCTTTTGTTGGAAGACACTGCAGTTGAAAACCGTGATCCAAACAGCTGACGGTTCACGCACTTGTCGTCCCATGAAAGCATCTAGGCCTCGTGGACATTAACGACGTGACTCGACCCAGTCCACTTGGGCGCCTCTGGGAAATTTTTGTCGTTTCTCTGCACTGCTGATGTCTCCAACTGCCCTTGTTTGATGTATTCTTCCCGTTTGTGCAATGTAAATGTTTTTCATGCATCTCTGTGGGTTCTGGTATGCAACCACTGACTTTTCTCGTACTCGGCTTTGTCACTCGGTACAGGACGGCTGCTTCTGTCATACTTCGACTGGGATGGCAAACGACCGGCGCTTCCCGGGACATTGGCGTACAGGAGAGTTCAGCGAAATTTGGGACTTGATACCCAATCTTGTCTTTGCATG
>CACRXP010001785.1:0-26631 GCA_902702965.1 Spirometra erinaceieuropaei
CGTATAGGAGGTGGCATTTTGGGCGCAGATGAGAGATGAACTTTCAAGCGTATACGAACGAGAACATGTTCCCCCCATGGGCGTCAACAGTCTCGGTACCACGCATCGATCTGCTGCCGTCAACCCAGCTGCGGAACCTTGAGCTGACTAGTATGTATTCAATCTGACTGATCGTACGACCGTCATTTTAATACCAGGTCTGCAGATGTGAAAAGTAGTCGGTTCAGATCAGCGAAGTTTACCAATCTCTCGCCATGTTCACATCGAAACCAAGTCCAATGCGGCCAAGAAGATAACTGTATGTAGAGCCGTCAGGTCCACTCCAACCATTCCGATCTCCGTCGACAATCAGCAGATCTCAGCGAGGGCGTCTTGCAACTAAAGCTTGTAACTGCGAGTAAAACGCCTCTTTATCGCGCTGTTCGGCAGCTGAAGTTGGAGCGTACACAGTGACAGTGGAGATGTTCGTGAAGTAACCTTTTTGTCGCACGTAGGCCATTCAGTCACTGACTGGTTACCAAGCAAACAATGCGAGGTCCGTTTTTTGCGAGAAAGCGATTTCCACACCGTGTCTACAAGAAGAGTTGCCCGGGTTGCTGGGTTACAGGGTGAGATGTTATCCGACTCCAGGGATCTCTATTTCTTGACATCCTGAATCAGGAATTCGAACTTCGGACAGACAACAGACATCCACTGTGTACTGATTAAGACTGTGCGTGGTCAGACTTTGGGCACTGAGATCCAGGAACATTCTAACATTTCAGCATCCAATACCGACTGAGTAGTCCAGCTCGCACACTATTCTTCCGCAACACTGGATTAGGGTTGCATCGGTTCCCGCGCACGCCGCAGAATGGGTTATAAAACTGTATCCGAACGTTTTTCATGAGGTTTCTTGGGAATTTTGAGTACAGGCGGGTCTCCAACAACCGCTTGGATTGTCTGCTTGAGGTTATCTTGTCTATCGCTTTGGCTTAGAAGCCTAACCACAAGGCAGCGATAGCAAGCAGACTTATTTACTGGTGGTTGACGGTCGCCATGTCGCAGTGCGCCAGCGGACTTCGCGGCTGTTTTATAAGGCTTTCAGTGTGTCAGAACCCAGTTATCCGTACCCTGGTAGCACCGTCGCTGCTGGTCCACGACTGCTTATTCGTCAGACCTAGGTCTACTTATTTTGCAGCTAACCCTTACCGAAGGCCATTCCACTATCCGCTACCTGTGGACGCGTCGGACAGCAACAGTTATTCTTACCGGAAACCTGTCTTCCCGAGCAACCCGTCTTTGCCCACTGACCTTTTGGAAGGACATCCAGGTGTATTTTACACAAGCGCGTGCGGTTTCGGCTTTATCATGTCCTTCATTGTTGTGTCCTACAGCACAGCGTTCGTTGTCATCAGTAGCAAGCTGACGGGTGGAAGGAATTTGATCGAACAAGATCCTAACCACAAAAGTTATGGTTACACGCTTACTTTACATGTCTCTATACCTCACTTCATAGGACTTATGACGTACTAATGACCGATAACGACAGTGAAACAGCTGTCTGCGCCTAGCACGTTACACTCTTATTAAGGTACCCACATATTATTCTGTTCTTCCAGGGGAAGGGATCCTAATTTTTAAAAGACAGAGGTAAGCAAGACGGCGATCTGCCTGTTCTCCCTTTCATATACCTATGGCTTGCTAGTGTGTTTCGTCTCGAGCAAAAACGTTGAAAACAATTTGGACTGATTCATAGCTTTGTGTCATATACAAATTCATTGCAGTTATTTTGGGTCTATAATATAAATAGCCATTCGCCCACAAACGTACGAGCTATGTATATTATCAGATAATTTAGCTGGCAGATAACTGAGGCCATTCAAGATTATTCCATGTGGTGCGCCCAAACAGATAAGGTAGGTCGACATTTCTAGATGTATTATAAATACTCAAAAACAGTAAATTGTTGACGTTAAGGGGTGATACCCACTGGCACTACCTAAGAAGGCGAGCACGAGAAAAGGCATGACAAGATAATCCTTTATAAAATTACGGGGTTAATCAGGCCCATTAGATATTCACCCTATAATAGGGCCAGGGATGCCAATTCAATTCAGCTATGGTAGAGCAGCGAGCTTTTGCCTGGCAGGCATTGACTGGCGTCAAAATTGTAACTTAAATATACCGCTATTGTTATCCAGCAGGTGTGGTGTTTTTAAAAAAAAAATATATAAAAAGGCGAAAGCCTGACTGGGTCCAAGCAGTCAGTTGAGTCCTTACACCGAAATGGATGTTAAATGTCTTCTTAAAGTTTCATTTTTGCGTTTTAACTTGACAGACCTCACCCTTCGCGGGCCAAATCAGTAGTAAGTATTATAATCTGCAAAAACAAAGCGATTTTGTCTTCGAGTCAACTGATGACCGACAAAGGAAAGGGCAGGTTATCTTGCCCTTTCTCCGTGGACAGCAAACCTCGGATGGTATTGCCCACGCCCGCATTTCCGAGAGAAAGTTTGTGAAAGCACAGCTGATGAGAATTCTCAGCAAAAATATGCTTCAATTGAAACTGCATGCATGTGTTACCTTAAAGGACTTATATTAATGGCAATGCTAAAAAATGAGACATGGACGTTGAACTTCGAACCAACAATTGATTTTGAATTCAGCGGTCAAGCACAGCACCTCAGCAAACCGATTGCTAAAATTATACTTTAAGGAGATATAAGTGCGCAGTTAGGGTATTTGGCATTTGTTACCAAGTACGCCATGTGAAGTAAAAGGAAAGTGCTGTGTGTTTAAATGTACTAAGAGGTCGCTTGCCTAGACATATTAATCAGATTGTGGTGTGGATATCCTCGCATGAGAAAGTCGAAACTGAATATAAAAAATATATTTAGAGTATCTTTACGCATCATTACATCTCCACCCACAGTAGATATGCTATCTCATGGAACACAAACTACAGTTCTCAAATATTTTCAGATTCGAGAATTCTACGTAATTGAAATTGTAATGTTAGTTATCATGCTACATAATCCTTAGTTATTTCTGTCAAATTAGAATGCTGGCTTTTAATTGGGATATTTCGGTTGTATGCAAAAACTACACCTCGTAAAAATGATCGCTTAGGTGGTATGCACTTTCCACACTGATTTATGCCGACTTTAAAGGTTCCAAAATATCATATGTTAGGCATGCAAAAAATATCCCTTTCTGTGCTTATTTTACAGCAACTTACGTTTTCCCTAGATTATGCGCTCAGAGATAGGCATCTTGTGGCTTTGAAAAAGTTTTGAATTATGAAAGATTTTAAGACCGTAAAATGTCTTTTCATTCAACATCGCATCAGCACGTTAAGTAATGCCAATTAAAAATGTACAGCCTGGTCCACATCCATTAAACCATTTTATGATTCGTGCATGACATCTTCCTAACCGCTCCGAGATATGTGTAACATTTCTTTGACGGAATGCATGCATCATACAACTTGGAAATCCTGGATATGTGTGTAACTACAGAAGTGGCAAAAAGTATTCGGGTATGGAAAAAAGACTTTAAAAACCACGAGACACTCTTTCCTCAATTAACAAATTCAGAGAAGGCGCCGTTTTACACAGTAGTGCAGATTTTTGTGTACATTTTCCATGAAATATATTTGAATTTAAAAGGGCATCAAAAATCAATGGGAAAAATGCAAACTACTTAAATGTTCGCTTTTTGCAAGGTGCAATTTCTGCTGTCGTCCGAAAAGAAGCTCACTCAACAGCCGGAAACATGTCGTAACTAATATATTTTGTGGATATGCTGCAATGCAGTTACTATTGCAATCCTAACTAAGAAGTCATTTCTGTTAACATTTCATGAGATAACACGTATACAGCATGTTGACTCGAAAACCAGTAATTCCAGCAAAATGTGCGCTACCTAATTATGCAAGCATCCTTTCATGAAAAAAGACGTTTCTTAAATTATTGCGGATGTTTACAATTTGTGGATTACCACTGTATTTGTCGGATCTTCCCTTATCGCGACTACATAAGGAGGGGAAAACGATAATATATATGAACGGATTATTTAATTAAAGGTTAAAATCAGCGGTTTGGGTACATTCCTTCGCAAGTTTCCTAATGTGTGTTCTCTGAAAGCACATCGATTAAATATCTTCCGGCAACAGATATAAACATTCTGATTTCTCGTCAGCAATTGCACCAATACATTCCTGTGTGAAAAACAAAGACTAATTTTAAGCGCATCATTCACTCCACGTGGGCGTTGTTGATTTAAAACTGCAGTCATTAAATCGTTATGTTTTTTCAATGTTTGCGAATTAAAATTTGTTTAAAAATACCAAGGTCTTAATTTGCATATCTCAAATTTGCAAAGCAAGGGATACTTTTATCCACAGAAACAGTGTCGGTTGTGCAAGTAAAGTGCTAGGGAATCTTGTCTTCAAGTGCTCCTCACAGATTTGCAGTTAGCACAGTTTCGGAAGATGCTCATTACAACAGCTACGGATGCATAAATAACACACCGGTGGAAGCTAAACTATAGGCGTGCAGAGGGCACAGGTTATTTAACTCAGTTGTGATACTGGTGATTGATTAAAACAAAACTGGAAACTAAGCAGGACATCGTTGAATGTTGGATGTTTACTCGGAAATGTCAGAAGCGCACGTTTCCTAACAACTCACGAAAAGCCCTAAACGCCCATAGAATAACTGTTAAAAGGAGCCGACTTCAGCAAAGAAGTTGTATCTGACTACCTCCTGTCCGATCTAAACCGATGTTTGCTTATTTGGACAAGCATTGACAAGATATGCAAGGAATCACGGAGGATAGTCCGGAGGGACATGTGGGGAAGGTAAAAACTAATCTTCGAGCTGGTGGTGGTTCTTCCGAGGATCAAGATTGAGGGAGTATTGTGAGGAGAATGGAAGCCGAACTAACAGTTCGTAACACTTGATTGCTGAGTAAACGTTGTTCTCCAGCAGAGAGGGCGAGGGGCTATGATTAAATACCACGGCACAGCCGCTCATATGCTCGAGGAACATCAGTTGCCCAAACAGCATAAGTTAGTACAAATTCAGCGAGGACAGTCCTGTGAGATTAGTAGCCTCACGAGTAGGTACAGGACGCAGACGTCCAGTCCGACGCTCGATTCGTGGGCGGAACCCCACGATTGGCTGTCGTGGAAAAGGCATCCGCTCCGCATTTACAAAGAGCGGCAATCGAGTACGCGATGCTCTGGTGAGCGTGGGTGCTCGCAGTATGCAAAGTTCTGACTTTAAAGTGGACACACGTTTGTGAGGTAGATAATGTGGAGCCCGAGAAATTAATCAGTCTTCCTGTTTGACAAGTTTCGTCCGATTCCCATTGTTATATTCCGCGAAACACGACGGAAGCACGAAAGCATTTGCTGCGGAATGGCGGCCCAGAAGTGGAAAATGTAGCAGACGAAGCTGTAACATAGGACTAGTTTGTTCATACATTTATCGGTATAATAGGCGTTTCCTGGAGACTTGATAATGATAGTGACAGTATTAATTATGCTGATGGACAGCGAAAGTGAATACCTACTAATTAACAAGGGATGAGCGAGGTTTTTTTTAACTGAATGTATTCCAGGGTTCCAAGTAAATTAAAAATATGTCGCGATTGCGTCTTAGAAGTTTATTCCTTCAAAAAACCTCAATAAATTCCATTTCCGTTTCGCTGGGAACTATGTAGACCTTTAAATTTTTAAACAACAAAAAGTTAAAACACACAAGAAATGAGTTTTGGACTAAAATTTGACGTGGAAAGCATTGTGAAGACGAAGGAGTTAGGAGGAATTCTTTGAACATCTACTTGAGGAACGGACCGCAGGAGTCACAGTTTGACTGATCTGCCTTTTCGAACGCAGATAGCACCTCATTACCAAATGTTTTTACCTTATTACTCTAAAATCGTAAGCGAAATACCAGAGGAGTGCTAAATCACAGGGCCGGAAATGAGGACTGGCAACTCTTTAAGGAAAGGTGATTCCATACTAACAGAACAGATACTAGTCAAAAGCCCATGCACGCATTTTTCGCCGATATCCTGCCGCTGCAGGACACAGCTGTGAGGGGTTCGGCTCATCAGTAGGTCACCCAGCACATTGTGTCTGCTTCTGGCTAGTACCTGTGCTGTAAGTATGGTATCACCATAAACTAAAGTATGCTAATAGCTGCCTGTCGGCAGTAAATGAATATTACGCTCGCTCCCACGGTCACAATTACGATTGAAATAATAGACTACAGCTCAGAATAATTACGGCAATAACGGCTTTCCATCAAATATACTCTTTACGATATTCCCCGTTACTTTTGCATCTTTCCCTATCATCCATTTAATCGGAGTCCTCTATCAATTCTACATTTTTTTCTGCATACACGTACGGTTACTAGTTCTGCCGGATATTTCACAAAGTTGAAAATATGTTAAGAGCTTTCCAATCTATTATATTTGAACAGCCCATCAACCGGCTGAAATATATGCCATAGTCCAGAGCCACTACAATAGGAAGTCGAAAGCATGGTATTCAGGTTAAATCAAGCCAATTATTCAACAGAATACTTTGTAGCAGTGTAATTGTAATTTCAAAATAAAATACCAAACATTCAAGTGTGATGGTGCTTAAAATATATTCGTACAGCGCAACGAGAATCTCCAACGCACATCCAAAAATCGAGCTATTAAATATTTGAAGTATGAAGAGTTTAAAATTCACAGGTATATTCCATATTTGACTTAGAACACGACTGCAGTAAAGGAGTCCGCTTAATTTGCATGTAAACGCTCAAGTGGCCGACGAGCCTGGCAGCATGGTAAGTTTGACAGTTAAAGCAGGGATTTCTGATCTATTTTGGGATGACTTATCAATAGATTGCGCAGCCAAGACTACTAGTCTCCTTCGGAGGTAAACATGCCAGTTCACACAGCATGCGCTTTGCTGCTTGACGAAAGCGGTTATCACCCCAGAATCACGCCATCATCTGGAAATATTTTCTTTAATCCTGCCTTTGGCAGGGGTGCAAAAAGTGGATCCGTAGCAAGTGAAAAAGGAAAATGCCCGTTTAAATTAGACGCTATTGAGAGTGATTTTATCCTTCTCGAGCTTCATCTTTTGGTACCTGTAAGGTAAACGAAGGCCATCGTAATGAAAGCTGTTGTCCTAAGTGCCTTACTAGCCACAAGTGTTAAAATAAGTCCTGTCTTGAGTATGGAACGAGCGTACCATTGCATAGCATACAGATTCTACCGCCTACCCTCATTTGGAAGTTTCTTTCAAGGAATGAGGGTACGTAATTGAAGCAAGTTGGACTGGCTTTTTCGGGCTAGAGCTTGAGTAATGGTCGGTTGATAATAACAGCTAAAACTGAGATGAGTATTACAATATCCTTCTACAAACAAGTCGAAGGATGATGTTCGCGATTGCAGTTAAAATGATGAGACATCGTATCCATTCTATTTAATTTCTCTTAAGCAAATAAACTACACGACTTGAAATAGCAGATCAACCTATTCAGACGTGTGAGTTATCGGGATTCTAGCAATTAAGGGTTCCTCCCGACGATTTTGAGTGACCACTACTTGCGCACACTACACCTGGGTGATGTGGTAAGGAAAGTGTACTTCTAAGCAGTCACGATAACCAGCAGCGTTGATTGATCATACCAAATTCTGCATAATTGCTAATGGCTTTGAGACTGCACGCACGATCTGTGGACTAAGCCTTAGGAGGAACGGCACGAGTAGGTTCCGTGATCTGATCGACGATTGACCTTTTCGTGATAGCTTAAATGCATAATCGCAACTGAGAGAACAACGGATACGTGACCCAGTAGTAGAGCGTTGGCCTTCATTCATACAGGTTCGCGTCCCAGGTTATTCAGAGATGGAGTCTCCTTCGGCATCAGTGTCCATTGCAGATATTTTGTTCTACCATCTGCTGTACATATGCATTAAATGTCACCCTCATCATCTCCCGAAGAATGCGAAAAAGATGAGAGGCGAATTCATGGAGCAAATTGTATTTCTGTTGAAGATTCGAAGACTTCCTCGTTTTCATCATCAGAGTTTTTATCTTATGTGTTATATACATATATGTGTCATACGAATGTATGTTGCAGTGTGTATACGTTATATATTTGTGTGTACATGTTGCACATTATCAAGAAAAGACCTCACTTACACTAAGGAAGATAAGATTCAATGGTATATTATTGATTTTGTGTGATTTCTTCCATTTTCCCCTTCATTCTTGTTCTGTATTTGACGTACAACACGACTCCAGTACTGGCGTCCGCTATTTTGCATGCAAACGCTCATGTGACCGATACACCTGACAGAATGGTTAATTTGAAATTATAGCAGGGATTTCTGATCTATTTTGGGATGACTTATTAATAGATTGCGCAGCCAAGCCTACTAGTCTCCTTCCAAGGTAAACATAGTGCACTGTACCGCTTGACGAAAGCGGTACCACCCACGAATCACGTCATCGTGTTAGCATTTTTTCGAAGCTGTTGTTGATCCTGCTTGTGTGGGGGTGGGTCAAAAGAGGAAAGTTCCAAAGGTGGAATTAATTACAAATTCAGCGAATATTCCCATGTTGCAATTGAAAAGTCAAATTGGCGAACACGTGTTTTCAGTAACTCTTCATCAGGCCAAAACGGTTACAATGGCCTACGCCAACGGGTGCTAGCTACAGCTGAGGCAGTGGCTATACGGCTAGCCAATCCAGTGCTATGCTGTCAGAAGACTCTGACACAGGCGCTCTGTCTTCCGTGGCCGACGCCGACCCCAACGTCGCTCCAACCTCCTGATGCCAGGGTGGGTGCACAAGGTACGCGACGCACTCACAGCCTATGCCCCCCCCACCCCTCCTCCTCGCCCCCTGAACCCAATTACCAGGACACGCCGACCACGCCATAGCACGCCTCGTCATGCGAGTGGCGTGGGAACGATCGATGTTAATTGTCCCCGAATCATTTATAAGTCATGTAATTCGCATAACTTAAACTTCATTGTAACCGTTTTGGCCTGATGAAGAGTTACTGAAAACACGTGTTCGCCAATTTGACTTTTTAATTACAAATTATGGGGCCTAATTTTTCCGCAATCAAGCTTTTTCATCCGGCACTTGCAAGGCTATCGTAATGGAAGCTGTTGTCCCGACTGCTTTACCAGTCAGGGTTTTTGAAATAATTTTCGTCCTAGAAAATTGTCCAGCATTCCGGCTCTGCCGATTATCCTCATTTAGATGCTTATTCTGAGGAGCGTTTCTCTATGATTGCAGCAGAATTTTAAGTTTGACATTTGCCTTATGCCGTGTCTTATACTGCCGGTGTGCCGGAGGACTTCATCTGGTTGATAAGCGAATGTGACATTAGAGAAGCCCACAGAACGGGATCAAAAATTAGCCGGCATATCATGCATCCGAAGTACCCAATACCCATTAATCAGCAATCTGGTGTTACTAACCGAATAGAATGCAACTGTACCTATGTAATTTGTGATGCTTAAAACGGTAAACAGGCCCACACAGTGTTATATGAACATGGGCCTGCTGGGGGGACCGAAGGAAGAATTTGTCTTGACGGCTGTTTACGAATTCTCATCAGAGCACAAGTGCCATTTCGAGTGCATGTGAATCTTGCGTCAGTCGAATGACCGAATTTCTCGTCTGCTGTAGGAGGCGTGGCAATCGGCTGTGGACTCGATAGACAGGTATATTAATCTGTTAGGCGCTTATCGGGCTCTGTAAGTACAAACGCACAACGTAGCTGAGAGTGGTTTTAGGAGGAGTGTGNAAATTGAGACTTTCACACTGGACGAGCCGGCGTGACGACCGAATTTGGTGCCAGCAGTAGAAAGCAGGGTAATTGGCTGTGGATTCGATCAAGTGGTATATTGGTCTGTCGGCTGTTCGTCAGACGTCGCGCGTACCTGGGGGGCGTTCTCGGAGAAGGTGACTTAAATAGACACTGGGTTGTGCAGTTTCTTTATTCCTCGTCAATGGGGTCGCGTGAGAAATCGGAACCTCGCAGAAATAAACCGCTGTTCTCGGGCGGTACCATATCATACAGACATGTAGGTAGAAGGAGTACAGGAAGTAGACGGGGACACTCAGAATGTCAGAGGGCAGTCCGTCAGGCAAAATTAATTCCATCACTTAATAACCTGGGACGCGAACCTGTATGAATAAAGGCTTTGGAACTTTCCTCTTTTGACCCACCCCCACACAAGCAGGATCAACAGCAGCTTCGAAAAAATGCTAACACGATGACGTGATTCGTGGGTGGTACCGCTTTCGTCAAGAGGTACAGTGTACTGTGTTTACCTTAGAAGGAGACTAGTAGGCTTGGCTGCGCAATCTATTAATAAGACATCCCAAAATAGATCAGAAATCCCTGCTATAATTTCAAATTAACCATTCTGTCAGGTGTATCGGCCACATGAGCGTTTGCATGCAAAATAGCGGACGCCAGTACTGGAGTCGTGTTGTACGTCAAATACAGAACAAGAATGAAGGGGAAAATGGAAGAAATCACACAAAATCAATAATATACCATTGAATCTTATCTTCCTTAATGTAAGTAAGGTCTTTTCTTGGTAATGTGCAGCATGTACGCACAAATATATAACGTATACACACTGCAACATACATTCGTATGACACATATATGTATATAACACATAAAATAACAACTCTGATGATGAAAACGAGGAAGTGTTCGAATCTTCAACAGAAATACAATTTGCTCCATGAATTCGCCCTCTCATCTTTTTCGCATTCTTCGGGAGATGATAAGGGTGACATATAATGCATATGTACAGCAGATGGTAGAACAAAATATCTGCAATGGACCCTGATGCCGAAGGAGACTCCATCTCTGAATAACCTGGGACGCGAACCTGTATGAATAAAGGCCAACGCTCTACTACTGGGTCACGTATCCGTTTTTCTCTCAGTTGCGATTATGCATTTAAGCTAGCACAAAAAGGTCATTCGTCGATCAGATCACGGAACATACTCGTGCCGTTACTCCTAAGGCTGAGTCCACAGATCGTGCGTGCAGTCTCAAAGTCATTAGCAATTATGCAGAATTCAGTATGATCAATCAACGCTGCTGATTATCGTGACTGCTTAGAAGTACACTTTCCTCACCACATCACTCAGGTGTAGTGTGCGCAAGTAGTGGTCACTCAAAATCGTCGGGAGGAACCCTTAATTGCTAGAGTCCCGATACCAGACCCGTCTGATGAGGCTGATCTGCTATTTCAAGTCGTGTAGTTTATTTGCTTAAGAGAAATTAAATAGAATGGATATGATGTCTCATCATCTTAACTGCAATCGTGAACATGATACTTCGACTTGTTTTTAGAGGGATATGGTAATACTCATCTCAGATTTAGCCGTTATTATCAACCGACCATTACTCAAGCTCTAGCCCGAAAAAGCCAGTCCAACTTGCTTCAATTGCGTACCCTCACTGCTCGAAAGAAACTTCCAAATGAGGGTAGGCGGTAGAATCTGTATGCGCAAGTAGTAGTCACTCAAAATCGTCGGGAGGAACCCTTAATTGCTAGAGTCCCGATACTAGACCCGTCTGATGAGGCTGATCTGCTATTTCAAGTCGTGTAGTTTATTTGCTTAAGAGAAATTAAATAGAATGGATATGATGTCTCATCATCTTAACTGCAATCGTGAACATAATACTTCGACTTGTTTTTAGAGGGATTTTGAAATACTCATCTCAGTTTGAGCTGTTATTATCAACCGACCATTACTCAGGCTCTAGCCCGAAAAAGCCAGTCCAACTTGCTTCAATTACGTACCCTCACTCCTCGAAAGAAACTTCCAAATGAGGGTCGGCGGTAGAATGTCTATGCTATGCAATGGTACGCTCGTTCCATACTCAAGACAGAAATGATTTTAGCACTTGTGTCTAGTAAAGCAATTAGGACAACAGCTTTCATTACGATGGCCTTCGTTTACCTTACGGGTACCGAAGAATGAAGCTTGAGAAGGATAAAATCATTCGCAATAGCGTCTAATTTAAACGGGCATTTTCCTCCTCCACTTGCTACGGATCCACTTTTTGCACCCCTACCAAAGGCAGGATTAAAAAAATATTTCCAGATGATGGCGTGATTCTTCGGTGATAAGCGCTTTCGTCAAGCAGCAAAGCGTATGCTGTGTGAACTGGCATGTTTACCTCAGAAGGAAACTAGTAGTCTTGGCTGCGCAATCTGTTGATAAGTCATCCCATAATGGACTAAAAATCCCTGCTTTAACTGCAAACTAACCACGCTGTCAGGCTCGTCGGCCACTTGAGCGTTTACATGCAAATTAAGCGGACTCCTTTACTGCAGTCGTGTTCTAAGTCAAATATGGAATATACCTGTGAATTTTAAACTCTTCATACTTCAAATATTTAAAAGCTCGATTGTTGGATGTGCGTTGAAGATTCTCGTTGCGCTGCAAGGATATATTTTAAGCCCCATCACACTTAAATGTTTGGCATTTTATTTTGAAATTACAATTACACTGCTACAAAGTATTCTGTTTAATAATTGGCTTAATTTAACCTGAATACCATGCCTTTGACCTTCTATTGTAGTGGCTCTAGACTATGACAGTTAATTTAGCCGGATGGGCTGTTCAAATATAGTATATTGGAAAGCTCTTAACATATTTTTAACTTTGTGAAATATCCGGCAAAACTAATAACCGTACCTGTATGAAGAAAAAATGTAGAATTGATGGAGGACTCTGATTAAATAGTTGATAATGAAAGATGCGAAAGTAACGGGGAATATCGTAAAGAGTATATTTGATGGAAAACCGTTATTGTTGTAATTATTCTGAGCTGTAATCTATTATTTCAATCGTGATTGTGACCGTGGAGGACAAGGAAAATCAATTTAGTTTTCTGAAATTCACAAGCCACCCTTTTTTCTCTAACATGTTATATAAAAAATGTATGTCAGCCTGTCGACTATCGGCGTATTTGAACAACTTACCATAATAAAGCGCATCCTGTCTCCTCAAAAATGTTTCCGTCTTGCAGGTCTTGAGATGCGTGAGAGCGGATGATAATTATAAGGATTGAATTTCTGCTCGAGCAGTCAAAGGACTAAAATTTGTTGTAGATCCACATTTCCAGGCGTCTGCTAATGAATAAAACATGATATAGGCGAAAAACACAATTTCCATGCTTTTCCATTTTCCATTTATGGTAGTCAGATTAATTTTGTTATATATGCTTTAACTACGGAATTTTTGAAAACGGTTGAACATGAAAGCGTTCTAGAGCGTTGGTTTTTATTGTCAGATTGGACGTTTTAATCTACACGGACACATCCGTCTTGACATCAAAGACCGTTTTAGTGCTCATGAGGACTGATTAGGGTGGGCAACTGCCGTCACGTGTTTCGGACTAGACAGTTGAATGTTCGGGGTTGATAGTGCGCGCTGCAGTTTGCCAATTGCTGTTGCGGGCCTACCTCGGCTTCGGTGTCCCTCCTGGGAGGGTAACTAATGTCAGGGGGTTGACGCAGAGCGACACCGATGCGACGGGTGTTAAGAAGATGCATTTTAGCTTCGCGTGATTACTCTCCTCCATGTTTGCGTAGTTGCCATCTGTAGTTTTTTAATTTCCTCAGAAATTAACTGCAAACTTGCAGTAGATCAGTATCTATAAGGTCTATATGACCAGAGCTAAGAATTGTATGTGGATATCTGGGCTGAAGCCCATCAGCCACGGCAGATAACCGCGCAATATTCATTAACTGCCGACAGGCAGCTATTAGCATGCTTTGGGGTATGGTGATACCATACTTACAGCACAGGTACTAGCCAGAAGCAGACACGGTGTGCTGGGTGACCTACTGACGAGCCGAACCCCTCGCAGTTGTGTCCTGCAGCGGCAGAATATCGGCGAAACATGCGTGCATGGGCTTTTGACTAGTATCTGTTCTGTTAGTATGGAATCACCTTTCCTTAAAGAGTTGCCAGTCCTCATTTCCGGCCCTGTGATTTAGCACTCCACTGGTATTTCGCTTGCGATTTTAGAGTAATGTGGTAACGAGGTGCCATCTGCGTTCGAAAAGGCAGATCAGTCAAACTGTGACTCCTGCGGTCCGTTCCTCAAGTGCTCACGAATAACGGAGCACAAACTGGCGGTCCGGAGAGGCGACCCGTTGTCTCAGGTCGCCACTCACACCCTGGAGGAAGGCCACGAATTCAACTTTGTGAGCACGCGGATAGTGGCGCGGGCCAGCAATAAGACAGGACGAGAACTGTTAGAGGCCTGGGTGTCTGACACCAACGCTATCAACAGGCACGTTGACATACCCCCCCTGCTATCACGCGCTCCGTTCCCGCGGCCAAGATGCGAGACCCAATTTCCATCCAAGGGTGCACGCAGTCACGCCAACGTGAGACGGCGTGGGACGCAACTTTTCGCGAATACCACCCTCTGCACTCATATCTCTCCTCCCCCCCTCATGGCGTGACTACAAAAACCACTCATTTGATGTTGCCTTCTCACAGCCTCTGACGATGGCCTCCTGTACGAGACCGAAAGCTCAGACTAATAAACCCACTGTCCCAGAGATCGGGTCTTCATCTTCTTTACAACAAGAACGTGGGATTCGCATATTCGCTTCCATCCGTGGAAATGGAATTTGTTGAGGTTTTTTGAAGCAACAAACTTCTAAGACGCAATCGAGACATATTCTTAATTTACTTGTAACCCTGGAATACATTCAGTTAAAAAAAACCTCGCTCATCCCTTGTTAATTAGTAGGTATTCACTTTCGCTGTCCATCAGCATAATTAAAACTGTCACTTTCATTATAAAGTCTCCAGGACATGCCCGTTACACCGACAAGTGTATGAACAAACTAGTCCTATGTTACAGCTTCGTCTGCTACATTTTCCCCTTCTGGGCCGCCATTCCTCAGCAAATGCTTTCGTGCTTCCGTCGTATTTCGCGGAATATAACAATGGGAATCGGACAAAACTTGTCAAACAGGAAGACTGATTAATTTCTCGGGCTCCACATTATCTACCTCACAAACGTGTGTCCACTTTAAAGTCAGAACTTTGCATACTGCGAGCACCCACGCTCACCAGAGCATCGCGTACTCGATTGCTGCTCTTTGTAAATGCGGAGCGGATGCCTTATTCACGACAGCCAATCGTGGGGTTCCGCCCACGAATCGAGCGTCGGACTGGACGTCTGCGTCCTGTACCTACTCGTGAGGCTACTAATCTCACAGGACTGTCCTCGCTGAATTTGTACAAACTTATGCTGTTTGGGCAACTGATGTCCCTCGAGCATATGAGCGGCTGTGCCGTGGTATTTAATCATAGCCCCTCGCCCTCTCTGCTGGGGAACAACGGTTGTTCAGCAATCAAGTGTTACGAACTGTTAGTTCGGCTTCCATTCTCCTCACAATACTCCCTCAATCTTGATCCTCGGAAGAACCACCACCGGCTCGAAGATTAGTTTTTACCTTACCGGCATGTCCCTCCGGACTATCCTCCGTGATTCCTGGCATATCTTGTCAATGCTTGTCCAAATAAGCAAACATCGGTTTAGATCGGACGGGAGGTATTCAGATACAACTTCTTTGCTGAAGTCGGCTTCTTTGAACAGTTATTCTATGGGCGTTTAGGGCTTTTCGTGAGTTGCTAGGAAACGTGTGCTTCTGACATTTCCGAGTAAACATCCAACATTCAACGATGTCCTGCTTAGTTTCCAGTTTTGTTTTAATCGCTCACCAGTATCACAACTGACTTTAATTAACCTCTGCCTTCTTCACGCCTATAGTTTGGCTTCCACCGGTGTGTTATTTATGCATCCGCAGCTGTTATAAGGAGCACCTTCCGAAACTGTGCTAACTGCAAATCTGTGAGGAGCACTTGAAGATAAGATTCCCTAGCACTTTACTTGCACAACCGACACTGTTTCTGTGGATAAAAGTATCCCTTGCTTTGCAAATCTGAGATATGCAAATTTTAATTCGCAAACATTGACAAAACCATAACGATTTAATGACTACAGTTTTGAATCAACAACGCCCACATGGAGTGAATGATGCGCTTAAAATTAGTCTTTGTTTTTCACACAGGAATGTATTGGTGCAATTGCTGACGAGAAATCAGAATGGTTATATCTTTTGTCGGAAGATATATAATCGATGTGTTTTCAGAGAACACACATTAGGAAACTTGCGAAGGAATGTACCCAAACCGCTGATTTTAACCTTTAATTAAATAATCTGTTCACATATATTATCGTTTTTCCCTCCTTATGTAGTCGCGATAAGGGAAGATCCGACAAATACAGTGGTAATCCACAAGTTTTAAACATCCGCAATAATTTAAGAAACGTCTTTTTTCATGAAAGGATGCTTGCATAATTAGGTAGCGCACATTTTGCTGGAATTAGTGGTTTTCGAGTCAACATGCTGTATACGTGTTATCTCATGAAATGTTAACAGAAATGACTTCTTAGTTAGGATTGCAATAGTAACTGCATTGCAGCATATCCACAAAATATATTAGTTACGATATGTTGCCAACTGCTGAGTGAGCTTCGTTTCGAACTTCAGCAAAAATTGCACCTTACAAAATTGACCACTTAAGTTGTTTGCATTTTCCCATTGATGTTCGATGCTCCTTTAGATCCAAATATATTGCATAGAAAATGTACACAAAAATCTAGGCTACTGTGGCATTTGGTGGAAAACGGTACCTTCTCTGAATTTGTTAATTGAGGAAAGAGTGTCTCGTGGTTTTTAAAATCTTTTTTCCATACCCGAATACTTTTTACCTCGCCTGTAGTTACACACATATCCAGGATTTCCAAGCTGTATGATGCATGCATCCCGTCAAAGGAATTTTACACATATCTCGGAGCGGCTTGGAAGATGTCATGCACGAATCATAAGATGGTTTAATGGATGTGGACCAGGCTGTACATTTTTAAATTTGCATTACTAAACGTGCTGATGCGATGCTGAATGAATAGACATTTCACGGTCTTAAAACCTATAATAATTCAAAACTTTTCAAAACCACATGATGCCTATCTCTGAGTGCATAATCTAGGGAAAACGTAAGTTATTGTGAAATAAGCACAGAAAGGGATATTTTTTGCATGCCTAACATATGATATTTTGGAACCTTTAAAGGCGGTATAAATCAGTGTGGAAAGTGCATACCACCTAAACGATCATTTTTACGAGGTGTAGTTTTTGCATACAACCGAAATATCCTAATTAAAAGCCGGCATTCTAATTTGACAGAAATAACTAAGGATTATGTAGCATGATAACTAACATTACAATTTCACTTACGTAGAATTCTCGAATCTGAAAATATTTGAGAATTTTAGTTTGCGTTCCATGAGATAGCATATCTACTGTGGGTGGAGTTGTAATGATGCGTAAAGATACTCTAAATGTATTTTTTATATTCAGTTTCGACTTTCTCATGCGAGGATATCCACACCACAATCTGATTAATATGTCTAGGCAAGCGACCTCTTAGTACATTTAAACACACTGCACTTTCCTTTTACTTCACATGGCGTACTTGGTAACAAATGCCAAATACCCTAACTGCGCACTTATATCTCCTTAAAGTATAATTTTAGCAATCGGTTTGCTGAGGTGCTGTGCTTGACCGCTGAATTCAAAATCAACTGTTGGTTCGAAGTTCAACTTCCATGTCTCATTTTTTAGCATTGCCATTAATATAAGTATTTTAAGGTAACACATTCATGCAGTTTCAATTGAAGCATGTTTTTGCTGAGAATTCTCATCAGCTGTGCTTTCACAAACTTTCTCTCGGAAATGCGGGCGTGGGCAATACCATCCGAGGTTTGCTGTCCACGGAGAAAGGGCAAGATAACCTGCCCTTTCCTTTGTCGGTCATCAGTTGACTCGAAGACAAAATCGCTTTGTTTTTGCAGATTATAATACTTACAACTGATTTGGCCCGCGAAGGGTGAGGTGTGTCAAGTGAAAACGCAAAAACGAAACTTTAAAATGACACTTTATATCCATTTCGGTGCAGTGACTCAACTGACTGCTTGGACCAAGTCAGGCTTTCGCCTTTGTAGATATTTTGTTTAATGACATCGCACCTGCTAGATAGCAATAGCGGTATTTTAGAATTACAATCTTGACGTCAGTCAAGGCCTGCCAGGCAAAAGCTCACTGCTCTTCATGTCCGACTTGGATTGGCATCCCTGGCCCTATGATGGGGGCAGATGTCTAATGGGCCTGATTAACCCCGTAATTTTATAAAGGATTATCTTGTCATGCCTTTTCTCGTGCTCGCCTTCTTAGGTCGTGCCAATGGGTATCACCCCTTAAAGTCAGCAGCTTACAGTTTTGAATATTTATAATACATCTAGAAATGTCGACCTGCCTTATCTGTTTGGGAGCACCACATGGAATAATCTTGAATGGCTTCAGTTATCTGCCAGCTAAATTATCTGATAATATACATAGATCGTACGTTTGTGGGGGAGTGGCTAGGTAGAGTATAGACCCAAAATAACTGCAATGAATTTGTATATGACACAAAACTATGAATCAGTCCAAATTGTTTTCAACGTTTTTGCACGAGGCGAAACACACAAGCATGTCATAGGTATAGGCAAGAGAGGACAGGCAGATCACCGGCTGGCTAACTGATGTCCTTTGGAAATTAAGACTCCTTCCCCTGGAAGAACAGAAAAATATGTGGGTAGCTCAATAAGAGTGTAACTTGCTAGGCGCAGACAGCTGTTTCACTGTCGTTATCGGTCATTAGTACGTCATAAGTCCTATGGAGTGAGGTATAGAAACATGTAAAGTAAGCTTGTGACCATAACTTTTGTGGTTAGGATCTTGCTCGATCAAATTCCTTCCACCCGTCAGCTTGCTACTGATGACACCGAACGCTGTGCTGTAGGACACAACAGTGAGGGACATGATAAAGCCGAAACCGCACGCGCTTGTGTAAAATAAACCTGGATATTCTTAGAAAAGTTCAGTGGACAAAGACGGGTTGCTCGGGAAGACAGGTTTCCGGTAAGAATAACTATTGCTGTCCGATGCGTCCACAGGTAGCGGATAGTGGAACGGCCTTCGGTAAGGGTTAGCTGCAAAATAAGTTGACCTATGTCTGACGAATAAGCAGTCGCGGACCAGCAGCGACGGTGCTACCAGGGTACGGATAACTGGGTTCTGACACACTGAAAGCCTTATAAAACAGCCGCGAAGCCCGCTGACGCACTGCGACATGGCGACCGTCAACCACCAGTGAATATGTCTGCTTGCTATCGCTGCCTTGTGGTTAGGCTTCTAAGCCAAAGCGATAGACAAGATAACCTCAAGCAGACAATCCAAACGGCTGTTGGAGACCCGCCTGTACTCAAAATTCCCAAGAAACCTCATGAAAAACGTTCGGATACAGTTTTATAACCCATTCTGCGGCGTGCGCGGGAACCGACGCAACCCTAATCCAGTGTTGCGGAAGAATAGTGTGCGAGCTGGACTACTCAGTCGGTATTGGATGCTGAAATGTTAGAATGTTCCTGGATCTCAGTGCCCAAAGTCTGACCACGCACAGCCTTAATCAGTACGCAGTGGATGTCTGTTGTCTGTCCGAAGTTCGAATTCCTGATTCAGGATGTCAAGAAATAGAGATCCCTGGAGTCGGATAACATCTCACCCTGTAACCCAGCAACCCCGGCAACTCTTCTTGTAGACACGGTGTGGAAATCGCCTTCTCGCAAAAAACGGACCTCGCATTGTTTGCTTGGTAACCAGTCAGTGACTGAATGGCCTACGTGCGGCAAAAAGGTTACTTCACGAACATCTCCACTGTCACTGTGTACGCTCCAACTTCAGCTGCCGAACAGCGCGATAAAGAGGCGTTTTACTCGCAGTTACACGCGTTAGTTGCAAGAATCCCTCGCTGCGATCTGCTGATTGTCGACGGAAATTGAAATGGTCGGAGTGGACCTGGCGGCTCCACATACAGTTATCTTCTTGGCCGCATTGGACTTGGTTTCAATGTGAACATGGCGAGAGATTGGTAAACTTCGCTGATCTGAACCCACTAATTTTCACATCTGCAGACCTGGTATTAAAATGACGGTCGTACGATCAGTCAGATTGAATACATACTAGTCAGCTCAAGGTTCCGCAGCTGGGTTGACGGCAGCAGATCGATGCGTGGTACCGAGACTGTTGATGCCCATGGGGGGAACATGTTCTCGTTCGTATACGCTTGAAAGTTCATCTCTCATCTGCGCCCAAAATGCCACCTCCTATACGCCTCCATATCCCAAACTTCCGGCAAACCAGCACTGCCGATGCCCTGAGCAAAGAAATTCGGTCCTGTTTTACGACCCAATGTGACGGAGAAGGCAGTAACCAGTGGTCGCCACTGAAAATCCTTGGATATACCTAGTGACTCTGCAGTGACTGGATCAGCGGAAGAGCCCTGCAGTCGTCTGCTCAGACGGATCGAGGCAGGTCCCGTAACGATGATTCCTTCCGTCAACTTCGAAAGATGACAAAGCCTCCAGGGATGACCGGAAGCAATATTAGGCTGAGATAGCGACTTCTATGGAACGGGCCTCTAACGTTGGTGGGACGTCCCAGTGATTGTGCATTCGTCTTTTTTTAAACAATAACCTGAGATGCACATATTTTTTCCATTCATGAGACAAAAGACTAGCCGTTTCTGAAAAGGAACGAAAAATATCCTGGAGGTATGGGCATATTTAAAGTTGAGACATGAGGTGCACTATTACTGCCCGACGGCCGTAGCTTTGCGAGTATCTAAGTGTTTTTTTACACTCTTTCCGTATGAATTTCGTTTATATTTGCCGACTTATTTAAACAGCGGACTGCAGTCATTAACCAATGCTCATGATTCTCCGTTGCATGGGCGATCGAATCGCTTTTTTGTGGTACTTCGTAAGTCACTACTATTCATCTATTCATAATACCATACAGACGAATAAATGAGGTTATGACGAGAATTAAAAAAAACTGGATAACAGTCTAGAAAACAATTTGGTAGAATCCATTTTTAGAGATCAAGGAATGCTTGTTCGTGTTTCTGGTCCCATTTGGTGGCCAGAGTTATGACTGGCTGAATAGAGGCAAAATAATCCCGAAACAGCACTGTTTAAATCTACCCGCATTCGCTGTCCTCTCTCCCCCCAACCCTAATAACTTGGTCGACTTCGTCTCGGTCGTAGGTTGCTTGTTCGTGACTTCTGCCACCCATGCGGAACCAACAGAACCATGTGCACTCACTCCTGATTAAATAAGTACCCGATCTGCGGCGACAGAGAATGGCGGGTGACGAGGCACTGATGAACTTCCCTTCCGTGAAGTGCTGATGACCCATCTTTCAGACCCCTTCTTAAAAACCATTTGCTTCGTGTACGAGCGTAGGTTTTGGTTTCTGGTCTCAACTGGTGGTCATAGTTTTGATTGGCTGAATGAATAAGCCAATGAGGTTTGAGACGCGTGTACACCAAGGACGACAGTTTAAGAGTGACAAACTAGGCCAGCCCAAGCGTTTTGTCAGGACGCTGATAGGGCTGCCAAAACTCCCCCTGTGCTTACCTTGGAACCCGGTTGTTAATCAAAACCTGATCACTAGTTTTCTGTAAGTTCTTTGGCCGCAACTTGGGCTAACGAATGTTCCGGCTCATACTTCGAGCCTGGTTGGCTAAATGGTCGCGGACCTGTTGCCGAATTCTGGGACCTGAGTGGTTTCACCCCCCGCACTTGACATACTTGCGCCGGCATTGAATTTTATTATCTACTTTTGTAGACATTGTTGGGAATTTGCACACTGTGAGCATGTGAAACAAAAGAATGTCATTGGAGGGGATTTATTTTGGTAATACTGAGCCAAATCTGGGCTAGCATACGATGAAATTTGAAGAAATCAGCCAATAGATATGTCTTACCAAAATTGAATGAAACTTCCACCTTCCAAACAGAGGGTACTGATAATAACGACATTCTCCGCATTTAACAGAGAAACGACTCTTTACAGTCGCCGAAAAAATCTACTAATGTACACAAACCAACTCAGATGTCTTCGTTGTTTTGCGCAACTTCTTTTATGTCGCATGTAGTATCTTAAAGAGGTGACTGATTTAAAACCGTCATAGTGTTCTTGAAGGCGTTTTCTATAATATTACTTCTAGTAGGAATTTAGAGGAATTTAGGAGTAAATATCTAAAAATAGGACCTTGAACGCAAGTATGCCCAACGACGTCTGTTTGGCGAGACTTGTTTTTTACTTCCAACTGAAATAGTCCTTCGGACCGCCCATCGCGTCAGTAAGAATGCCCCGAAGGCCTCATAAGGCAGGAGCCATTGAGCCTAACGCTCACTCTTGAGAAGGATCCTGGTATTTTGTCAGCTGGTCACATTCCCGCTCACGAGTCTAGGCTCGTCGTGATGGATTCAAACGTGTCCGGTTTATTAGAATGAGGAACGTTTTGAGGTGCCATGCGGTTGGATTCCTCAGTGTCGATCTCGCTCTCTCTTTTCTCTGCCGCGTACCAGTCCACTGCTTGCACGGGACAGCCCTACGCAAAGACCACCCAAAAGCCTACATTGGGAGACTTCTACCATCGTCGACTAGAAGCCTTCCCAGCCAACTTTGGAACCCAGATGGTAATCAAAACGCAACCAGATGATTTGTTGAAACTCTCTAACTACAGGGTGAGACATTGGCTGAGCCTGTTCATAAGTCAAGCCTGGTTGGGAGAATGAACCTTGATATTTTGCCGAATTCCAGAACAAGTCCCACTTTATCTCTCTTACTTAGTATAGTTGTGCTGTCACTGGTTCCAGATTTTTTCTTCTGTAGATTTTGAAAGAACTCTCCACACCGTGAATATGCGTACAAAATAAGAATTCATGTTGAAAGGAATTTATTTGGGCGTTACCGGGTCAAGCGCAAGATAGCGCACAATGCAATATGAGGAAATCAGCCAAGAGGTCAGTGTCCATAAAAAGGGCGTGGGGTATTTAAAAATATTTCATTTATCACAGTATAATGAGCTTTGGAGACCGGTGGCAGCTGAAAAAAAGGAAACAATACTTTGACAACGATAATGTATACTTAATATCGTTTTCACAAAATGGAGTTAAACCAGGCAAAGAGACCAACTATGCAGAATTTAATCATGTCAAGAAATATCATGATATCTCTTTCAACTGCCCTCGGTAATTTTATATTAGTAACGTGAGCCGGTTATGAAATGTTATGATGTCATTAAATTCTGCAAATTCCGCCTCATTTGACTCTCTCGTGTGCTTAACAATCAAATGTTACTGGACAAGACGGATGAGAAACTTGAGCATTTAGCTATCTAGTCGTCTATTAAGTCTTCTTGTTTTGCGTAGACCTACACTGTTAAGTCTTGAGAAGAGCCCAAAAACAATCACAATCACGAGTAGGATCAGTTTGATGCAAAATGAATATGAGTCAACAGCCCACCTGATATTTGGAATTGCAGATTCATGCCTTAGACGTCAGAGACTGAAAAGATACAGCAAACTTAAACCACACCTTTGACGGACGAGTACAGTATTAAGGAAGTCTAGCTGCTTACCAGCGACTGGTAGCCGGTTTTCCAAGTGTAAATCGGGTTCCAACACTCGCGGCTTGACTAAGGCTGCACGGTCTGGTGGGACTAAGTAAGAAAGTATCGAATTGTTGGAATAGGTCAAGAAGTAAGGAGTTAGGCAAAGGTCTATTGCACACAATGTCCTAACAAGTCCCGTTGGTCATCCACTCATAATATTCAGACTCACTATTGACAGAACGCTACAAGCTGTTTTTTATGTTTTCATTCTTTCTCGTATATTTTAAAAGGCAAGGTGATATTGAATTGACAGACAAAAAACAGACGTAAGAAGTAATTAATTCGACTGGCTAAGGCAACTACAGCATTGAAATGACACAAGTCGGCAACAAAACGGCAGGCAGAGGCCTCTTCAGCAAGCCACAACATGGAGAGAAATTAATACACGGACTCACAATGCGGAAGATATCAAAAAATTGGATGAGAAACGGTAATATCTTGCCACTCGCATACAACTAGGCCACAGACCATTATTCGTAGCTAGTTCAATCGTTTGCAGTAAAATATTTGAAACGGTTTTACTTGAGAGGTGACCGACTGGAAGCCACCGTTTGCTCAGAAATTTCGTCTCCCAAATCCGGAGATTAGAGTTAGAATTCAAGTTCAACAATCCACTTGATGACGCATGCTTGAAAACTAACAGGCACGTAAGCACCCCAACATCTGAAATCTATTCTCTTCTGCTGTCCCTGCTTATATTTAAAAAGGACTGAAAATGACAGTTTGCCCATTGGAACGATAATTTCCAACCATCTCGTAGGACTGAGAGGAAGTATAAAAGTGATCGGTGGTAAACCCTGAAAACCGAGAACAACCCCTTTACCCATTCCACTGCTCCTATGGAGCGAGGTGTATTGGTTGCCGACCGAAGCGTCTGGGGAAGAGAGTACGCGAACACACTCCCGCCTGGCTAGACAGAGGTGAAAATACATCGATCTCGTGTTTTATTATCGCATATCTAGTCGTTTCATATCACCGAGTCGAAGTCAACAAAACCATCAAGGCTGCCCTGCCGGACACCAGCAAACTGCCCTAAAGTCCTACGACAATGGGTACAGCCGCCGAGACAGTGTCCATTCGACTAGCGAATGCAGTTCTTTGAAAGCTTTCGATATCTCGTGGTTAAAATTGGCTCCAAGTGGGGATCGCACGCTCCTCAACCCCCCTGGTAATAGTTATGCACACTCCGCGTGTTTAACCCACAGGCAGCTCACACCCAAGGCCTTCCACACTGCCCCCGGCCCTCAGACCTAACGTCCACAGCACACGGCCTCTTTATGCGGGCGTTGTGAAGGCGAGAAGTACGACAAATCTCCTGAGACGTTTATAAACCTTGTCCACGACTTATAGTTGCATTCTCTATGTACACAATTGCATTGTTCTGATGATGTATTATTGAAAGCCTATGCTTGCCGATCGGTCTTCTCGAAAGTAATAGGAGGCTCCCGAACACTTGGAAGAAAGATAACTTGAGCGATATAGGCAGGTAGAGTAAAAGGCTTTTGTGTGCATTGACAACAATAAAGTCTCCGATCTGGCCTTCCAATCCGTTCGATTCTAGAAATGGAGGACTCATCATATCACCCGACGGAGAAAAGTCCATTTCAAACATTAGGCATTTTGAAGTGGATTCACTCTTCACTGCGTGCACGCCAAAACAAGCATCGCCGAGCACATTGTAAACGTGAAGTTACGTTTGCAGGCCATGTTTCCGATGTACGTTACACATATATATATATCTATATATATTAGCAGATGTTTCGTTGAGAGTAGTTACAATGAAAAGGCCACGTTTAAATTAGGTATTGTCGTCGACAGTATGCAGGAATGACAACCGACAACCATGCTAAGTAGGTGATTCTTGTTCAACAACTATGTACGAGAAAACCAGAGGTGCGCGCATAAGGTGGTTCTCAGGACTACCTCCAACAAAAATTTCCGAGGAGAAATTGGAAAAAGTTCGACTGAGTGATTTGATCTGCCTTCTGTCCGGAATGTCGGTGAAAAAGTGCACTTGAAGTGAAGCAGTACTTAGCACCAGCCCACACAATTGGTCAGAGTAAGTACTCTGATTTCGTTAATACTGGTCAGGAGAGCCCATAGTTCAGTCAATAGAAGAAGCTCTCGAAGGAATATCTAGGCAGGAATTACAATAACTTTCATAGCTATGTGGCTCTGTCTAGATAATTTTCTGTCCCCTTTTCTGCTCCGAAAAACTCTAATTTGCTCATGTGTCTAAGAAACAGGCTTGATCATTCGGAATCTTGGATGCCTTCGAAGGTGTATTGCATTAATTAGTGAAAACTTAAATGTACCTCCAGCTCTTGATTGACACACAAAGGCTGTAAAAATCGCGTTTCAGATTGGCATAAGCCTTCGAGTGGTATTTTTAGTGTTGACTTTTTAAGAAGTCCTGCCGATTAGACAAACCGATTCTCTGCCCATAAAGAAATACCGCGCAAGTTTCTTGCCTCCCCATTTGATACTGACTGTGACGCACGCCTTTTCTTTTTGTTCCCCACAAGCCTCCGACTGCTGCAAATGTATTAGCCACCTAACCACCTTATGTTCGCCTACGATCCCTGAAGAACAACGCAAAATTTACAATGATGTATTACAACGGGTAGAATAGCTACGCAACTGCATTGACCAGAAAATGGCTCGCCAACATCGTCGTCAAACTGTATCCTTATAAGCATTCGGACGGACAAGGCCTCACAAAATACGTCTAGTATCGTGGTTTACGCACGCGCTTTTCCCATCAAAGCTTAACAATTACTATATGGACGGTGACCTTCCTCATAATAAATAGGACTCTGACTGTAACCTGAAACTTTGCAAATATTAAACATCTAGAAAAATTTTCGATTTAAGCCAGAGTGCTACTTAGTATCGAAGATATCACTGCTTATATAATATAT
>CACRXP010001786.1:0-17317 GCA_902702965.1 Spirometra erinaceieuropaei
GAGTGGGCGTGGACGCTGACGATGGTGGTGAATTTGGATACCCGAAGAGGCAGGCACAGGCTCATCAGTCGGTGTTTGATGCCGCGGGGCAGATAGAGCAGTCGTCCCACTACTTCGTTCTGGAGGACAAAGGCGGAGCCTGCGTCCCGTAACTCTGTCTTTGGACGGCCGCTCTAGAAAGTATGGTCAGACATGGCTGTGCAGCTCCACCTGATGGACACAATACTAAAAGAAGCGAAGAGACGAGTACAAGGAAGCAGTCTTGAAGAAGAAGACACGATCGCCGGGACAAGACCTTTATTAGCCTGAAGTTTCGGATTCCTGCTCGAATCCATCATCAGAGACAAAAGCAGATAAGGGTAGTTCATGCATATGCGGCTGCAGTATTTGTAGGATGCAGTAGACATGCCGAACTACAATACCTCCGACGGGTCTTCAAAGCCAATGGCTACCCACACAACTTCGTCAACCGGCGCATACGCAAAAGGGACGAAAGGCCTAACCGCACAGACACCAAAGTTTGGCGAGCGCTTCCATATGTCAAGAACGTTTCGGAAGCTGTTGGCCGCCTTCTCGCACCACTTGGGGTTGGAGTTGCACACAGGCCGGAGGCAACCATCAGGCGTCAGATGATGAAACCACAAGACCCACTGCCACAGCAAAAAACGTCTGGACTCGTTTATCGGATCTGGTGCAGTTGTGGACAAAGCAACTACGTCGGAGAAACCGGAAGACAACTCCAAACGCGAATGGCCGAACACGCGGCAGCGGTGCGGAGAAATGACGCTAGCTCTCAAGTTGCGGCTCATTCGACGGGTTCCGGCCACAAATTCAAATTTGACGAGGCCGAAATTCTAGCAAGAGGTGACAACCGCGTGAGCCGGGAGCTGCTTTAGGTTGAGGTTAGGGAGCTGCTTGAGTCATGGTTTACTGGCCCTCAGTCTATGCACAAGTGCAATGATCTTCCCATTCAATACTCCGGGCTGAGACTTCGTCTAGGCGGAGTAGTTGGCCACGCGGGGTGCGCCCAGGTGAACACTCTTCCCAACACCCGGGTCAGCGCGTCAGATGGTCGAGCAATCATCAAACCAACATCCAACGCACGTGAAGAAATTGCAGCAATTAACGACGCGAACGTCGGTCATCACGCCACGTGCAACGATCCATGATGAAGGGGGGGGGGGGGGAGAGCCGTGAATATTCATAGGTATGCGGTAGCATGGCTACTGCATCCTATAAATACTGCAGCCGCATATGCATGAACTACCCTTATCTGCTTTTGTCTCTGATGATGGATTCGAGCAGGAATCCGAAACGTCAGGCTAATAAAGATCTTGTCCCGGCGATCGTGTCTTCTTCTTCTTCTTCAGGACACAATACTGTTGGGGTTGGGGATAGGAGTCCGGGTTAGGGATTATGGTTAGGGGCTAGGGTTAGGAGTTAAGGTTAGAGGCCATGGGTTAGGGTAAGGGGTTAGGGTTAGAGCAGCTACTTCCCAACCACTCTAAGTACGACCGCGCTTTCCCAATAAATAAATAAAATTTATTTAAGACCCTTGGGGGTCCCATCATTGCAAGTAAAAATAAATTTTCAAGTAAGTTTTACAAGACGTAGACAGATTCTGTACATTATACAGTTTTCGGTTGTGGAATAAACAGTTAGACTTAAAAACGGTCAGCTAGCAGTAAAAAAACTGATGAAAAAGACAAAATGTATATGAATTGTTTAGTTTTAGGGAGAAAAAAGTGCCGTTCATGAAAGGAAAAATATGCGGGTCGAACATGACTGGCCCGAATATGGTATTGGATAAGGGATTGAAAAACCTAAATCGTCAAGGCATAGCTTCCTAAATCAGACGAGGTAATCCGCCTCGAAGAGGCAAGATAGGGGGACTTAGACACAATCGGACACAGTCCGCTTAGAGTCCAGCCGGAGATGGGACATTAAGCGCAAGGGCGGTAATCGGAGCGTAGAGCGGAGAATGCGAACCTGAGATCTCTCTGCTGACCGACCAACCCACAAGCAAATGGCGAAAGCAGAGGATTCACGTTGTGATCGTCAACAGACCATTCGGGGTCGAAATGAGGACTTGACATCAAGACCTGCGGTTTGAGGGTTCGAAATCGTGGGAGGCAGAGTGGAATTCTGATGAGCGTCGGCGATCAGCAAAACTGAGGTGGCTTAGAGTGTGCCCGTCAATCCAACCACGCCACTTCCTTGAGAGGATTTGTCAGGAAGGATGTCGCATTTTGTGAAGGACGCAATGCATGAGCTGAAAAGCCGGAAAAAGTAAGATTTTTGATGAAGGATCCTAGGAAGTGGAACTACACACAAAAGAAGGAAATGTGGGCGGATACGGAAATTTATTGGCGGCGTCCTAAATTCCTGGTTGTCCTTTCTCAGTGTCACTGAGAGAGTTGTCCAGGAAGCATGAGGAAAATAAAAGTTTAATCAAATCAGTATTCAGATAAGGGCACAGCCCTCTCTTAAAAGTATGTGGATAATCTGATAATGTTTTATTTATTGGAAGATTAATACAGAGAAAAGTATACCTGGAATTGAAAAAAGAGAACGCTTAGAGGTGGAAGAAGCGGGAGGAGGTATAATCAAGGAAGAATTGCGAAGATTGTATGAGTGACTACCAGGGGTAAGTGCTGAAATCCGGGGAAGATTTGAACTATTATTAATGCGAAATAGGAGACAAAAACCTGCTTCTAGTCTTCGAAACCATAAAAATTTTAGGTAAGTTATCTGGTATCTATCGGGATAGGAAATAAGTGGGTGTTGCGAACCCAAGAGTCTTTTATTAAAATGCCTTCGAACATTTTCAATTTTTGAACGATTAGCCTCTCATTAAGCCAAAGAATGAACAACAACGCTCGAGAATGGGAAGTACAAACATTCGATAGAGTTTTAATTTAATTTCAGGAAGACAGAAATTTTAGGAAACAAAGCCACAAATCTAGGCTGCTTTGGCCGTACTTCTGTCGGCGTGTGGCGAGAGGTCTCGATTATTGGCGTAGCTTAAACCTAAATCCTTGATGGTGGTACATTCAGTCACGGGTGCACCTTGAAAGACCACTGGTTTGGGTAGCCTATCCAGTTCAAAGCATAAAAAGCGACATTTTTATGGAGAGAATTCCGTTAACCAATTTGAGCTCCACGCTAAAGATCAAGCAAGTCAGCATGGATTTGATCCCGGCATTGAAGGATCGTAGATTTATTGAATGAATATGCAAATTTGACATAATCAGCCTAACTAAAGGACTGAGAATGTTTAACTGCCGACGAGATATAATTTATGTACGGCAGGAACAAAAGAAGACCTAAAACGGTACCTTGTAGGACACCACTTACAATAAGGCTCTCACTGGAGAATGAAGATCCCACTAAAACCTTCTGTCTATGATTAGACATGTATGACTTGATAGGGTCTATAAAGGAACTGTGAATTCGCAGAGCTTATAATTTAACTAACTCTGTGGCGCTTTATCAAAGATTATACTAAGATCAAAATGAATGACGGCAACAGATAGATGGTCATTACGAAGAGAAGTAGACTGAGAAATTACATATGACATGCTTCACAAGAGCGCTTAGGTAAAAGGCCATGTTTGGAAGCCAGATTTAAATACTGAACTAATAATAGAAGTTTTCCAACAGTCTGGAAAAAAGCCATTTTTGAGAGAAAGACTGAAAAGAGTTTGCTAGGCAGAGGAGGAAAACCTCTTAACTGTTTTATAAGAGAGATCTGAATATTATCTGTACCTACTGAGTGCGAGTTAGTAAGCTGGTTTATCAGTTTTTAAATAATTGCAGGAGCAAAATTAATGGCGGCGAGGGAGGCATCAAACATAGGAGGAATTGAAGGGATTGAGTCAGTCTTAATTGTGAAATGTTTGGTAAAGAATGAATTTAACTTTTCTGCTTTTCCTGACTCCTCTGTAATGAAGGTCTCGTTGGAAATAAGCAAGGGCGGAATGACTTGGTGGGACTAAGCTGATGATCTTTGACAGAAGACCTGGGCAACAGATCTAGAAGCATTCCAGCCACTAACAACTAAAGACTCTCTAGGCCTATCTCGTGCGAGCCTACGATTATCTTGACATCGAATGAAGTCTGTGATTTTTTAAAATAATTCACATACTTGACTTTTATTTCCGGGGTAAAATGAGGGATTATATGCACATCCGATTAAGGCTTTCCTATTTTGCGGAAGGATAACCGAAGAGAAACAGATTTTCAGAGGATGAAGAAACGTTCAGGTCATAAGGCGAATGTGCAAGTGAGGCTCTGACGTAAACAAGGCAGCCACCTCAACGTTTTAACACGATCCTGGCGGTATAATCTGAGGGCTCTATAGCGAGCGTCGAGTCTGAAACTAGAGAGTGCGCCCAAGATTCTGCAATGCACAAAACATCTGTGTCAGACTCAAAGGCCACACCACTTAGCTGCACCATCTTTTGCCCTACTGATCTTGCGCTGAGAGAGGCCATACTGAGCGTATTCCTAAGATACAGGCTTCGCTCATTATTACTTATAAAAAAGGAAGAGTTCGTGCTGGAAAATTAAGCTGTAGGGAAGAAGTAAAGGATGGAAAACAAAGTTGCTGAGGTCCGAAAGTTGTGGGGAATTACCACTAACTAAATGCAGCACTGTATAGAGACACAGTTGCTGAGGACTCATGAAAAGGAATGCTATTTCGTGGGGTTGGAAAAACAGGAGGCATACAAATAGGACTTTGAGAATTTTGAGCATAATATGATGGGTGATTTATGTTAGAAAATGGACTAAATGGGTTCGAGAAACCGTTTACCTTATGAGAAGGCTTTGTTATATGGGCTGTCAGGCTAGCTGTGTGATTGTGAAAATTATCAGCAACACTGCATACTTACAGCCTACAGACCGGTATGTTAGTGGGCTTCCCAGCTGTAATGTCTTCGTTAAATTGAGAATTCAGGATAGGACCAGGTAAAGATCGTTCTGGGCTAGTATCTGCCTTATTTGATTTTACCGCTTGGTCAGACTTGGTTGGCCTGAGACGGGAACGGTATGGATTCGACCCGGGTTTATTAACTAATTCATTATTCTGAGCCATGGAGGTCGACCGCACCTCTAGGATTTTTCCATCGTTACTGTTAAAATCAAGCGTTCTGGTAAAACTGGCAGCAGCATTTGAGCAATTATCGCTTCTTGGAGGCGTTTCAAGGTGACAGGTTTCAACTAAATCAGTGATAATGTGCTTGGCTGAAGAGGCTAGATGGAACTAGCGCCGCCGCAAATATGGGGAACATTTGGTTGACGCCTGATGGGGAATATTCCTCGGAGGCAAATGGCTGGAGACCAGAATTCTGGGACGGCTGTACGTTTGCTAATGAGGGGGAACACTGCGTTGCAGTGGAGTTTATCCCGACCAATGAAAAGCTTATTTCCTCTAAGATACTGAGCTGAGTGCTTCAAATAGGAGAAAATAAAACTCACTCCTATCAGCAAAAATAATTTGACAAGAGTTGGTGGATTTTTTCTCCTAGATGAAAGTCTTTTAGCTTCAACTACCTTAAAACTGAGGCCACAAGAGTAGGGGAACTGGAAGGCGACATCGATGGGCTGTCTATTCTTAGGAACATTTTTAAAATAAAATTAAAACTTCGCTTGCGCCTGTCGTCGGTCACACTAACAACGAGGTTGATGAGAGGCATGAGATTCTCGCATTGCTAAAACGTAAGTGTTGGCACCCTTCCTTCAAGAAGAACAGTAAAAATAGAAAAAATGACCCGTAACGAGACATAAAATTGTTAAAAATATCGAGCGCTTCCAGGTCTATTTTTCATATTGACGATGGGTTTTAAACGATATGCTTGGAATTTAAATTCCTTCAAACATCGAAGAAGGTTTGCCTGAAGTTTCATGTCGAAGAAAAACAAGACAAGAGCTTGCTCCTAATTAATAGGGACGATAGCTGCCGAAACTTTGAGAATATAAGGGTGGGACTAGATTATCAAAAAATTTCTGAAAGTTCAGGATTTGGGAGCTAAGCTACCGATGTCGGTAGACCAGACAGCACAATTGTCACTAGGCGATTTTTACTTAATAATAGAATGCAATGGTAAAACAAAAGATAAATGACAATTTCGTTGATGATAAAACAAAACTATAATAAAATTTGTATTTGATAGCTTTTTACACAACTACTTGAACACGTCGCCTGTACGTTCACCGGCTCCACTTGTAAAAACTCCCATTACTCCTGGTCCCGTCTTACAGGTGGCTGGGCTGAGACGAGCATTTGTACTAACTGATAAGAAATTGTTCGGTAAAACCTATGGGCATTCATTCGGTCTTACTTGGAATATGCCGCACAGGCTTGACGTCTGCGGCTCAAGAAGGATTATCAACTTCTGGAATGGGAGCAGGTGAGGGTCACAAATAGAATGAAGATTCATTGTCATCTGCCTTAAGAGACCAGACTTGGTGAACTTCATTTGTTTCCTCTAAATTACAGGCTACTTCTCGGTGACTTCATACAAGCCTACCCGTCTGTTAGAGACCGTGAGTGTACCCTAGAGTTTGGTGATTTCTTCGAATTTGTTGGAACGAAGTCTCTGCGTTGTCAGCCCATTAAACCGTAGGGAGTGTTGGCCTTCACGGACGTTTGACGGAGCGCCTTCCAACAGAGGGTAGTTGAAGCCTGAAACGGACTCCCTGCTGTGGCGGTGCTTGCAGACATTGTTAAGGCATTTGATGGATGAGTAGATACTCATTTGCAGAGAAGCTACCGTACATATAACTAAGATTTTGTCCGTGACTGCAGCTTTCGCATGGCTCACACATATCAATGATTTTCTACTTCCCATAATTACTGCCGCGGAAATCATTGTCGTTGCTTTTTCAGATATGACTAGAGAGATCCATGACAGAAGCCTTCTTCTATGAGCAAAGTAACTATCTCTAAAGGGTAGTAATTTAACGTCTATCTTACAGCAACCATTATATCCGGCGATTGAAAATCGCGCCGCTGAAAACGAAAAATGATCAAAAGATCGTAGTAAACAGGCAGTCATGCGTTAGTCCTGCTGAATCAAACCTTCCTAAATCGGTGGAAGGTTGTAGCCGGGATGCACGCGATGAAGACTCTGTAGGTATGATTATACCGCAAGACCGTCTAGTTGATCGCAGTAAATGCATCGTTATAAAGGGCATGCCTGAGTCCGTTTCCGACGCTTCAAAGGACAGAATACAACATGACATAGAAATATTCCAGGAATATCTCAAATCGATCTTAATAAGAGACGAAAAAGTCACAGTATTAAAGGCTTTCAGGATGGGCAAAATTAAAGACTCAAAACAAGATCCAGACCGACCGAGACCGTTAAAAATTGTCTTTGAGAATGACGAACAAGCACAGCTACTTTTGAGCAGGAAAGCTGCGCTTAAACACGCCCATCCATCAGTTTTTTTTCAGCGGGACTTTTCACCCGCGGAGCGAGAAAAATGGAGACGGCTCAAATTGGAAGTCCTCAGGCGGTCGAGTCTGGGCGAGACAAATCTCAAAATAGTGGACGGAAAAATTATACGCGTCCAGAGGCCATTCCTCTGGAGAAAGCCCATAACTCTAACAGCTTAGGAGTGAAGGAAAGCAGTTCATCCCGATCAGCTCCGACCGGCTTTTGCATTCAATCCCAAGAACTGGAAAAACGCCAGTATGCCGGAGTTGCTCATGCCAAATTGAGATTTTTGTATACCAATGCTCAAAGTCTCGTTTCGAAAATCGACGAACTCAAAGCGAGAGTACCGGAACAAATCCCCGACGTCATCGCCATAACGGAAACTTGGCTTAATGCCGAAATCATGGATGCTGAGATTTCGATACCGGGTTACCAGCTGTTTCGTAGAGACCGTCAAAATAGGCAGGGCGGAGGGGTAGTCGTATATGTAAGGGAAGGAATTTCAGCAGTTAAAAGAGCCCACACCCTCTCCCTTGAATATAAATCCGTCTGGATAAAGATAAAGAAGAGCAATGCACAAAATCTAGAATTTCTGGCAATTTACAGACCACCAAATCTTCTGAGTGCAGCTGATGAGTCGCTCCTTGGTTTAGTCAAAGACGTAGCTAGCCACCAAGAGGTACTTATTGCTGGGGATTTCAACGCACCTGCAATAGAGTGGGAAACTATGGCAGTTAACGGTGGACCAGCCTCTTTCAGCAATAAGCTACTGGACCTTACACTCGATCTCTCTCTGGCGCAACATGTGAAGGTACCAACAAGATTTCGAGAGAACCAGAGAGCAAATTGTCTAGACCTAGTTTTCACTAAAGACTTCTCTAATATCGACGAAGTGCATTCCAATGCACCTCTCGGGAAAAGTGACCATACTACGCTACTATGGGATTACTCGCTCTTCTCTAAACGCCAGAAGAGAACAGAGGGCCAACCTAATATATGGAAGGCAGATTTTAATATGATGAAGAACGAATTGCTGTCCGTGAATTGGGACCAAATACTCAGGGGAGATCCGGAGGACGACTGGAGATCTTTTAAAACGATTTCACTCGATCTGATTAGGCGCTGTTGTCAACCTAAAGTACAAAAAACAACTGGTCGACCTGCTTGGTTAACTAGGGACCTAAATAGGCAGCTACGGAAGAAAAGCAAAAGATGGAAAATATTCAGGGAAACTGCGTCACCAGCGCATTTCGAAGAATTTCGTCGTCAACGAAATGCCGTCAAAAAATGTATCCGTCAGGCACGGGAGGAGTATGAATCCAAAATTATACGACAGGCTGAACAGAAGCCTAAGATTTTATTTCACTATCTGAACAGTAGACTGAAAAATAAGGACCCGGTCGCGGTGCTGAAGGATGATAATGGTGTAGAGATCATTGAGAACAGCGAGAAAACCGAACACTTAGGACAGTATTTTGCCTCCGTTTTTACTAGAGAAACAGAGTTTCGCTGTCGCAGTGCCGGCAATGCTCTTGAGACTGTTGGTCCCGTGCTTGACTCCATACTCTTCCCGGCAGCTGCCGTGGAAAGGGAGCTGAAAAATCTCAAAGAAGCAAAGTCCTCGGGTCCGGACAATATACCGGCCAAATTCTTGAAGGAACTGGCGAATGAACTTTCCAAACCACTGGCGCACATCTTCCGCTCGTCATTCGAATTAGGGAGGTTGCCATCGGAATGGAAGATAGCAAATATCTTTCCGATATACAAGGGCGGGGCTCGCACTAATGCTAACAATTACCGGCCTGTTAGTCTAACCTGCATCTGCTGTAAAATAATGGAGGCCATAGTTAAGAAAGCAACTATGGAGTTCCTGGAGCAGGGCCATTTAATCTCAGACCTGCAGCACGGCTTTAGACAGAACCACTCGTGTCTTTCCAGTTTATTGCTCTCGACGGAGCAGTGGACTCGCGCAATGGATGAGGATGGGAGGGTTGATGTCATATGCACAGACTTTAAGAAGGCGTTCGACAGCGTCCCACACAAACGCCTAATCTACAAACTTTCGGAAATTGGGATAAGAGGAACGCTGCTGACATGGATAACAGATTTTCGTACCGGGAGATCGCAAACCGTGTGCATTGAGGCCTCAAGGTCAACTCCTACTCCCGTTCTAAGTGGTGTACCCCAGGGCTCCGTCTTCGGGCCGTTGCTATTCCTGGTTTACATTAACGACTGCGTCGACGACCTGGGATGCAGCGCCATCATGTTTGCTGACGATGTTAAGCTGTGGAGACCCATCAGATCTGATGCAGACAGGTACGCGCTTCAAGACAGTCTCAACCGCCTAAACAGTTGGTCAGCTCGCTGGCTCCTCAATTTTAATGTGGACAAATGTGTGGTCCTGAGACTCCGCACCAGACGGACCAGTAAGGAGGACGATTCCTTTCAATGCGTCCTTGGTGGTCAGCCCCTTTCAGATGTTGTGGAACAGAAAGACCTGGGCGTCCTAATGACCTCCTCGCTGAAACCATCTTCACAGTGTCAAAGGGCAGCCGAAAGTGCGACAAGGGTGTTATTTGCGCTGAGGCGAGGATTTGTGCAGATCGATAAAGAACTGTTTGGTAAAACCTATGGGGCATTCGTCCGGTCTCACTTAGAGTATGCAGTCCAGGCCTGGCGACCGTGGTTAAAGAAAGATTATCAACGACTGGAAAGAGTACAGGCGATGGCTACGAAGATGGTCAAGAAACTTCATCATTTGCCTTACGAAACCAGGCTGACCGAACTAAATCTGTTTCCTCTAAATTACAGGCAACTGCGCGGTGATCTCATTCAAACCTACAGGTTTGTCAGAAGCCGTG
Organism: Spirometra erinaceieuropaei; assembly: GCA_902702965.1. Classification (NCBI taxonomy): domain Eukaryota; kingdom Metazoa; phylum Platyhelminthes; class Cestoda; order Diphyllobothriidea; family Diphyllobothriidae; genus Spirometra; species Spirometra erinaceieuropaei. The sequence goes on from CACRXP010001786.1 coordinate 10,307, forward strand.
AGTGTGCCCTAGACTTTGATGAATTCTTTGAATTGGCCCGGACTGACCGTCTGCGTGGTCATCCGTTCAAACTACAAAGGAAGCGGGCTCATTCGGACGTCCGACGGAACGCCTTCTCACACAGGGTCATCGAGGCATGGAATGGACTCCCTGATGCCGTCGTTCTTTCCGAAAGTGTCAAATCCTTTAAGTGCAGACTAGACGCTCACTTGTTGAGAACCTACTGTACATACAATAATGATTGTTTTAGCGGCGGAAGTTTGCGCCTAGCTCACACTTACCGCTAACTTCTTAACTTTTCGCATTTGCTGATGTAATTGATGACTTTATTTCTGTTTATCGATATGAATAGGGTGCTCAAGGGCGAAAGCCTCATTCCCTTAATAAACTGACTTAAAACTGACTTGAAACAAGCTTCAGCCGCCTTCCTGCCAGATAAATACTCCGACAGGGGATTTGAAACTATAACTTGTCAGTCTCGTCAGTTTAATATTGCAAATCATGGGGAAGTCATCTTTTGTAGTCTGTGCAACTTTCTGCACGAGTACAAACTGACGTATCCCTGTTATCATAGCCTTTTTAAGGAACCATAGTGCCACAGAAACCCCGCCACGAAAGAACTTCTGTGCAGAAAGCTAGACAGCAGGTAAATGTCAAGACTGTGTTTCTAGATCTGGACAGGACATCGAAATCCGTTGGTCACCAACTGTTTATTAATAAATTTTGCGGTATGGTCTTGCGGGAAGCGTGAGCACGTGGATTATAAGTTTTCTAGACCATAGGCCTTCTGGACAAATTTGGTAAGTTGTATAATTGACATTTCGAGCTCATAGCGATGTTACATACGAGCCTCCATCGGGCTTTATTCTTCCTGATCTACATTTATAACCAAAGGGAGAGAGCCTTTTTTGAAATTGAGTCGTCATTCTTTCTGCTCATCATTAACATTGGAATTTTCCCACATGCATATATGTTGTCATATTTTACTCATTACACACCGATCTTTTCCCGTTTTTGTTCATTTGAACCACGATAGCGAATTCATCTGCACACTGCGCTAGCGCCGTTTTAAAGGAGGTCACAGTTGACGGGATTTTGCAAATCATTCACCGGTGATTCTTCGTGAGGTCGGCGCTTACAGTTTTCGGCAATTATCCCTCGCCATCTTCTAGTGTTATCTGTTTTCGTACACATCTTACCCAGTGTGCATAAGGGACTATTTCTGAAAATTCTGAAATGATGTTTTCGTAAAAAGGTTGTCCATTTTAGTGTAAGTTTTTAGCATAAGTCCCCAGTCGTGTTGGCTGGAGGGATATCACTATGGGTGGACAGTAATTGCCACCTATCCTAAGCAGTCTAGAGACGATTTTTTAAATTCGTCTTTTAACAGCATTAGATAGCGAAGATTCTGCACTTACAGGATCAGTTGTCGTTAAAAGAGATATTAATTATCCCAGCCTGGTACAATAGAAACGATATGTAGAAAGCTGTTAGCAAGATTTAAGAACACTCTTCCTCTTTTGCTTTTGAATTCGCCGCCTTGCTGAGCGTTATAATCGGATGGTATACGCTGGATTTTTCAGCAAATCGTCGACTGTTACTCAACAGCGTGGTCTTCAAACCATGTACCTGGTCTAAAACCATAAGAAAATGCTATTACGCGTATTTACTCTAACTGTCATCCAGTTCCAGGGAAACGAGGCAGCGGATGCAACTACCCACGTCGTAATAGAGATGGCAACACGCAAATTTCCAAGATGATTAGTGGAGTGAATGATGTGACATAACTGTTTATTCGAAGTGACATCAGGATCAAAGATTGGCGAACATGACCTGACTATCTTCAAGAGAAAGCCGCTTAGAGGAATACGACAACACATAGCGTTCTGGCCGGAGAAACAAAAGCTGATTAAACCCATAAAGAGACGGAACGGACCAGCAAGAAATTACGTTCAAAGGGATGCGGTATGACCCATAACAGTGGCAAACGCAACCGAAAATGCGGTTAGAGAAAAATTGCATATCAATGCCCAAAGCCTGATATCTAAATTTGACGATCTAAAAGTTTATTATGTCGAACTGTTTCCGGTTCTGACATTAGTGGCACAGACTTGGCTGCCCCTTAATATTTCAGATAGCGTAAATACGTTGTCTGAATATCAAATACGCTGGGGGACAGGGACAACGTCAGGGTGTTAAGATAATTATGTGCATGAAAGCGGTTCTGGTGATCTCGAAAAAGACCACCAAGATGGCGTGCAGCACATAAATTATTTGTCTGACCATCAAGACTACAGGTTTCCCGCGTCCAGATGTACTCACTGTCCACTACGAAGACCAGACCGAATCGCTAACACTCACCCATTGAAGCAGTTATCTAGTGGACCTAGTGTCGTCATCATGAACGACTGAAGAGCACCAGGAATTAACTGAAGATCGGCTCGAAAGTCATGCGCAAAATCTACCTCCTACGTATTTCTACAGAAACTGCTGAATGCGTTCCGCACACAACGCGCCATGTTTCCAAACAGAGCATGTGAGTGAGTGTCCTCACTATAGTCGTGCGTTCAAATAATAAGTAGCGTAAGGCACAACGGAACGAGTGAGTTCCGTAAGAATTATCAGTGAGCGCTTGTACACCAGTGTAGCGCTTTATCGAAATATACATTAATATTAGCTGCTTAAGGGCTAATTAATGTCAGGTGAGTAAGTTCGTTTGTGTTACGCTTATTGATGATGCTGTCCATTTTAAATTTATTTGTTTTCGGGTTGTCTCGATGTTATTCAAGTGGCTGGCATCGTCAAGGCCCTTTTGTACCAACTTCTGTATCAAGGAGTTGACTTGAAAACTGTCCCATCTTATTCAAAAATATACGTTTATTGCTATTTAGAAGGAACTTCTTAGTTTTCATTTCAAAATTCGATTGGGTTTCAACATTTTCGTATAGAACTTTCGAGGGAATTCCAGAAAGTCACATATCTAATCGAGCAGACAGTTGATCTTTGGGACTTTGAATCTGGGGGTCCCTATAGATCTTCGTTATTATCGGTGTTTCAGGGGGCCTTTTTGTTTCGGTAGTAAATTTGGTTTGAGACTATCTTGGTTAGGTTTGACCGTGAATAGGAAATTGAAACCATTTTGGAGTCTTCTGATGCAGAGGGGTCAGATACTATATTAATGATATAGTCCAAATTATGAACCATGGGTGCCATCACATTGGGGCAGAGATCTAGCAGAGCGTCTTTGAATGCCTTCTAGTTTCTTTCAGCCATCTGAGGGCAGTATACCAAAGATAACTGAGCAGTAATCTAGGAGGGAAAGAGCATACATTTTAAAAAGTTGAAATATTCGCAAATGAACCCTCGCCAGCATCTACGCTCCCCCGATGGCCAGCCCTGATGCCGCAATGGACAAATTCTACGAGGACCTGCACACCCTTCTGGCGACTGTGTCGAAGCTGGATAAGTTGATTGTCCTTGGTAACTTCAACGCCCGCGTCGGCATAGACCACGCTGCTTGGAGAGGAGTGCTGGGTCCCCATGGTCTCGATGGCTCCTATGACAGTTGCCTACGCGTCTTACGAACCTGCGCAGAACACTGCCTCATCCTGACTAACAACTTCCGCCTTCCGACGCGAGAGAAGGTCACTTGGATGCACCCTCGGTCGCGACACTGACTTTTTATTGGACTATGTCCTCGTCCGGAGGCGAGACCAACGGGACGTGCTGGTGACAAAGACGACCCTGGGTGCGGACATTTGAGCCGACCATCGCGTCTTCATCTCCAAGATGAGGATTCGTCTGCAGTTTCGCAGGAGATCCCAAGGTAAGCGACACTACATGCAAGTTGAATATTGCTTTGTTGCTGTTGCCTGCTCACAACCACATTTAGGCAATGAACTAGCCCAAAGGCATACCAACCTTCCATTCGCCGGCCCCCAAATCGTGGGTCACCTGACGGTGCTCTTCCAGGAGATGCGGCGTGAAGGAAGAGGCCCGCAGGATCTCAAGGACGCCACAATCGTCCATCTATATGAGAGGAAAGGTAGTTGCCATCTCTGAGACAACCAGCGAGGCATCTCCTTGCTGAACATTGACGGAAAACTTTTCGTTCATGTTTTTCTCAACCGTCTGAACAACTACCTGGAACAGGATCTCTTGCCGGAAAGCCAGTGCGACCTCCGCTATTTTCGCGGGACAACCGATGTGATCTTTGCCAGCCGCCAACTACAGGAGCAGTGACAGGAGATGCGGACCCACCTCTATTTTACCTTCGTGGATCTGACGAAAGCCTTCGACACGGTGGATCGTGAAGGACTTTGGAAACTCATGCAGAAATTCGGCTGTCTCGAGCGATTCACTCAGACGGTGCGTGGGCTCCCTGATGGCATGATGGCACGCCGACAAATTTCGGGAAGGGAGTTAGCGGCTATGTGGGGACAGGGTATCGACTATTTTCACTGATACGTCGTTACACCACCACCCTAATGCCTACGTGTCAAAAGCGTCTACTCCATTTAAATTACCCAGCCAAATTATTGGAGCTTACACTGCACTATTTTCCTTCTTATGTGATTTGGGAATTGATTCTATTCCCACCTTACAGTCGAAATTCTTTTCCTTCGTACCACATCCCGGCTTACTTTCTACTTGGCTAGGGTTCTGGGTGTTATTTTGGTCGTTAATTATATCACCATTCAGTGACCCATGTACGCGACAGAGCAAGATGAACTGTGACACAAGTTTGCTAATATCACTAGCGGTCGTACTTTCCAACGGCTAAATAAACAACGGTTTCAAGAAAAGAGGCAAAGCTGTCGGGATCATTTTTCCGTCGCGGTCTGCCGGCTTGCCTTGACATCTGTTGCCTCATCACCTTCCAGCACGTTCACCAGTCAAGAACAAAAACAGACAAAAGTCCTTATCGTTCGTCAAAACAAACAGAGTTAACCGCTTCCTACGACACCATTGCAGTGAGCGACGAACAATCTGAAAACGTGCTTGGAAAGAATTAGCCAATCACCGAACAGGTGGCAAGGACCAATAGGGAACGCAGGTGCTCCAGCAACCCTATAAGGTCTCTGCTGCGATCTGGGCAAGCTGTTCATCGCTGCTACGACACAGCAGGAGCGGACTAAAACGACCTCCAGTTCAGGAGGTAGGGCGTTTGCAAACTGTTTCCTTCTTGTGGCTTCAGGGCCTACTGTTAAAGATTGCTCCCACAGCCGCTTCCAGCTCTAGACCTGAGTAGCTACGCCCCTCCTGTTTCTTTCAACTATTGATCAGGAATTTGCCGTGCAAGGGACCATCCCTCCCTCGTCCTGTTCTTTTCATTGTTCTAGTCATTTTCTTTTTGTTATGACGGATAGGATACGGTGACTGATAACTACTTGGGTATTCGAGAAACAACGGTATCTTACCAGTAGGTTAGGAAAGGGATGCAGGCAACTTTCACCTGATTCATTGATATTTTGGCAGATTTTGAATAATTCATATTGACCCAACTGTGAAAAACTCGGCGCCTCGGTGGGATTCGAACCTACGCAGTAAGGGGGAAGGCTTTAGTACAGCCAACGCTCGTAGCTTAGGTGGTTAGAGCGTTGGCTGTACTAAAGCCTTCCCCCTTACTGCGTGGGTTCGAATCCCACCGAGGCGCCGAGTTTTTCACAGTTGGGTCAATATGAACTTTCACCTGAGTATTTTAGCCAAAAATGTAGTCACCATCGTTTTAAATGGCAGAAGCCCAACGGGAGGGTGGTTTTTTAATGCCATGTTGGAAAAAAATGTGCCACCTCTCTAGAAAAAGTCCGGAACTGTTTTCAGTTTCCTCTCTGTTTCTGGATGTTTTGCCTGCCATAAGGTGGTCTACTGATTTCGACAGATGGGCCTTTAATAACGCCCATCCTAACAGCCTTATCTTTTGGGTTTGTTTTGTGGTGCGTGGCCTTGCACTGTCATCATGGAGGACAACACCTCTGTTCGCCCAGGCAGGATATTTGAGACGTAATTCCTCTTGTACACGATCCAGTTGTTTGCAGTGGACATCTGCATTGATTGTCCTTTCATGTGCCAGTAGCTCATAATGGATAGTACCTTTCATGTTCCACCGAATACGGAACAAACATTTTTGTGGATGAGGTTCTGGTTTTGATGTTGACACTGGCTTCTCATTACGTGATAATCATTTCTGGTTTTCTGTTGTGATGCGCAACCAGCTTTTTATCACATGCATCAGTGCGATGCAGAAATTACAGGTTGTTATTCCTGGTCAGAAGACTGCTACAGATGGTTGAACGTTATGTCCGAATCCCAGTTGCAAGCTCATGTGGAACGGCCTAGTAGAATAACGAATGGAACGGGATTACGTAGAAGTATATAAGTGTCCGGTTAGAGTCGATCAGGAGTGGTCTCGGACGGGAAGGTCATAATTAATCATTGAACGAGAAAGGGGAAGCGTAGAGCTGGAGGCGACAACGGGAAGTGGGACGCAGTCTCTAACAGTAGACCTTGAAACCACTAGAAAGAAACAGTCTGCAAAAGTTCCGCCTCCTGAACCGAAAGCCACCCTGGTAAAGCTAACCAGGTTAACTCCGTTCACTTCTGTTGTATCACATTGCAGTAATGTTTCCCGAAATTTCTTATATAACCCCAATCCTTTTGGGGAAGTCATTAGTAAACGTCCTGGCCATAGCCGTACCAGATGAACCCAAAGTTTAAAGGAACCGAAGATTAGGGCACAAGAAGACAGGATAAAGTGTGCTTCCGCGAATTTGGTTTTTTGTGTCTGCCGCCGGATTGTGGACATTTGATGTTCAATTACTGTCATTAACTCTATTTGACCCTTAGATTTCTTTTGGACCTCTGTCGAACTTAGCATCTCATATTACATAAGTGAAGAAGAAGTGTCGAGCATCGGAACACTTCTTCTTCATTTATGCATACACCTGGCACTCGAAATTCCGCCTTCATTCATCTCATATTACGTTACAGCCTCCCCTGACTATAGTTTGG
>CACRXP010001786.1:19772-30548 GCA_902702965.1 Spirometra erinaceieuropaei
TTTCTCCTGAACCCTCCTAACCATAAAAACTACCATCAACTATATTTTTATTCCTTTACCTCAGGAGTTGCTTTTTACTGCTGGTCGGATTTGTGTTTAACGCCTCCCTTGACAATGGCTGTAAACTGACGTTCAATAAAATTATTATTATTATTATTAGAATCAATTAATTTGGTAATGATGTACACAAATGTTTGATTTTTACTCAAGTTACTGAAGGAATAAAACTGGTGCTGGCACATTTTCAAACTGACTTGGCAGATTTAACCGAAACACGGTTAACTGGGCAAACTTAAGACGCAGAATTGATGTTAGTTGGCTATCAGCCATTTTAAATTGACCGATTTAGGTGAAGGGCTGGGGGAATGTCGATATGTGCGCGTGGTGACATCGACTACGTCACAGATGAACCTTCTTCTTGTAGGAACATCGGTTGTAAAATACTCAGCTGTTACTTGATAGTACAAAATCATCTAGATCTCTACACTATTTTGGGTTACAAACCGCCGGGACAGCCTACATATGCGGACGATGCTCTCGTAATAATGATAATAGTAATAATTTTTATTCAAGGACCGTGAGGGTCCGTTCATAGCAAGTAAGAATAAAATTTTTACGTGAATTTTAGAATAGGTATACAGAATTTTTACAAAACTAAATCCATTGTTACTGAATAAGTAGTCTGTTATGAAGAATGATGAGCCAGCAGTGAAAAAACTCCTTACATGTAAAAAATGAACATAACTGGAATAACATCATAAGAGAAAAAACTGTCGTTCGTGAAATTAGAAAAGGCGGGCAGGACCGGCTTGTATGTGGCAGTATATAAAGGATTTAATGAAGGGGTAAGTAAGAGGGTCAGGCAGGACTGGCCTGCATGTGGTACTGAGTAAAAAGTTTCGAAACGAACATCATCAAAGCAGAATTCATATGTCGGATGATGTCATTCACGTTAAAGTGGCGAATTGAAATCCGGGTGCGCTAGGTTAAAGTCAGCTTTGAGTCCAGCCGAGGAGTAGGCAAGAGAGATGCGACCAAAATACAAGTAGACGGCGAATGCAGAGGGTTTCTCCAAGAGCGTCGATAGAGCGCTTGGGGCCGATAAGAGAAGATGACCTCAACAACTGAAAAATCTAACGATTGGGGTTTAGGGTTCGAAATCGCAGGGGCCAGGGAGGAACTCTGATGAGCGTCGGCGGTCGGCGAAACTGAGGCCGCATAGAGTGTGCACGTCAAAAGAACCAAGCTATTTCTTTGAAAGAATTTGTCAGGAATTGTATCCCATTCTGTGAGGGGCACGATGCATGAACTGAAAAATCACTGCTGCAAAAACTGTATGACAACTTATTAGTAGACACAATTTCCGTGTGCTTTTCCGCCTGTGCAAAACGCACCGAGATATTCACGCACTGTTATTGATAACGGAAACGGAGTGAAGTAACGACCTAATGAGAACGGAAGACGTGATCATGCACACACTGAAGGTCAAGTCGGCCAAAAATTACACGTGTGGGGTCAGGCAGCCAGTCAGCGTGCACTGAACGCCCCTGACGACGAGTCCGACCAACCAATGACAACTTTAATCTTCAAGATATTTCTGTGAAGGGATTCTGGCGAACGCACCGGTGAATCCACGACCGCCACGCTGTAGGCCGGAATATTATCTGGCGGCCAGGACTCCAAATAGATAGGGCGAATTGAATGACTTGCAAGCCGCGTTTCGCAAGTTAACAATAAAGTGACTGTTCTCCTAACCCGCTAGGATATATCTCCCATCAAACCTTTCTGCAAAACAGCATTTTTGATGACTTTGCCTGCTACCCTCACAAAACAAACTGAAATGTAAAATTAGCAAAAGTCAAGTGACACGTTTTACGATGTCATTCTGGCAAAATTCCATGCCAGTTTAAACACAGAAGCCGATCTGTTGGACATAAACCAAGAATTTTATTAAAAAATTCTCTTTTCGATAAGTTTTGCTTAGTACAGAGTATAATGCGCGCTGGGTAGTCATAGTCCTGTTGAGGTCCTGACCTTAAAACTTGTAGAATTACAGGTGTTTTTCATGTTTAAGCGAGAACTCCGCATGGAAGACCGGTGGTCTTTAACTTTATTGCAGTCGTGCATCTCGGAATTGTGATCAGCTTTGGGGTTAACAACATTCGAAAAAAGGAATTTTTTATAGGACTCCCCCAACTAAAGAATCATCCGAGATTGACCCACCTCTGTTCTATAAGTGATGTCAACTATAATAAATGCCCATATTTCAAGAACGGTTTCTAATTCGCATGCTAGAGAAAGAATCAAGCGTTTGGAGACGTTCCCAAAAGACCCGTTTTTAAAGCTGGGCCTTGAATTTTGAGCGAAAGTCTTATTTGCACTAACTTAATGTCCTTACTGACCTGGTTTGCGACAAATCATAAAACGGACTTCTGCTTAGAAACCGATTTTATTCTTTACCTTATGGATGAATTGGAAAACTTACCAGCATGTTAATGCTCAAAAGGTTAGGCCTTGTTCAGTGGCGTTGTGGCCGCTTTTCTAGAGCGTGTTCGCAACTAAATTTTGTGTGAAACTCATTGTTAAGCCGCAACGTTTCTGCGTATGCTGTTAAATGGTACGTTAAAAATCAACAATCTCCAACTCATGCTAATAAAGCTATGTGCAGATCTCGAAGAGACAAACAAATGCATTCAACAGCTTCATAAAAGCGTTTCCGAACTCTTTTGACTACGAACTGGCGCCCTTAGGAACTAATCAAGTCCTGTGCGCTGTCTTGAACGCACTTTAATTCAAGGCATGGGAAAACGTCATCTCCGGATTAGGTCACCGCTCCATAAATCTTAGTAGATGATTAAGCAGTATTGGAAAAATCCGCTAAACTAAGTACGCTGGCAAAATAACATAAATCGAAATCTACTAGGGGTAGGATATCCAGATTTTTCGACTCTCGGCGATTCTGGGTTTGTCTATAAAAGTGAGTTTTAGCAATAACAGACCTAAGTATTGAAATAAAATTACTCAATCGGCAACTTACAAGGTCGACTTTCAAGGTTGTTTATTCTGATAATGTACGCGCATGTTTTCGAAGTTGAGTAAACGCTTGAGCGTTCCGTCTATTATTCCCTCTTTAGGCATAGTCTTTTCTGTGTACGAAGGTGAAAATAAAAAGCCGAAATTTGTATTTTACATGTTTAACGCATAATGGCAGATTTATCCGCTTTCGAAATTTTGTACCAGTCATTTTGGTATTTTATTTCAATTGGCGTATTCCTCATAATAACCGGTCTGATTTTATTGATATGTGGTTCCATAGAAGACTCGAAGAACTATCCAGATGGGGGTCATTTGGGCATTGCGGCTGTTGGGCTGGCTTTTCTGATTAGTGGCCCATACCTATTATGCGTTGCCTTTTATAGAAATCGCCAAGTCAAACTTTTAATGCATAAAATCAGAACATCAGGTGCCCCATCATCAAGAGTGCGAGTCGCCACAAGTGTGCCAAAAGAACAAATCAAAATGAGTAAGCAATCTGCCTTCATTAGCCGCCAAATGCAAGATGACCGACTAAAGCGACAAAGAATTCCTGTTCCCATACCTGCTTGGAGTACAGTTGTAAATGCACAAGAAACCAGTTTTTCGCGTTTGCCGAGAGCCAGCCAAACAAGACCCCCAACCCCTACCCCTCGAATTTACAAATATCGAAATTTTTCTCCGAACGTATTTGCAGATACCAGCCCCTAAATTTCCCCCCAAAACTTTAACACATTCTGCCGCCGGGTTGCACTTTAACTTGGAGTATGTGTTATTACTTTCTCCATCTTATTTTATATCTGCATTTTGCAAGATTGTTGGCAAGATTTCCCATATTTTGAGAAAGCGAATTTTATCGGCAATCGAAATTTCATTACGTTTTATATGAAGCATTTGACTGGTCTTTATTTAACTTTTAGAGTGCCATTTAGGATATGACTATTCGAAAAATTGCGTATTACTGGCTGTGAAGCCTGGCCTAACCAATGGCCTACACAGCTGTTACCCGGAAATGGATAAGTAGTAGGCGTAAAGCAGAATCAAAATAGGTGGCAAAAGGACTGCGCACCGCGAAACCAGAACGCTTGAAATGCAGAAGCACAGGAATTAAAAGCTGTTTAAATGACTGACTCGAAAAACGAATCTGCTTTTTTCTGGAGCATTAAACGAAGTTAACAACCCCGATTTATTCCTAAAGATCCCACGCAAGTTTGAGATGGGAAAATAAAATTCCGCCTTCACCGCCCAGTGCGATAACCATACGGCCCTTTTAACAAAAGTCAAAAGTGGTCCTCTAATTTTCAGTGTTTTTGTGTTAATCATTATCAGAAGTTACCCGGTCGATCTTAGACAGCACTGTTTTCATTGTGTTGAAAGAGGTAAGCAGGTGTTCAAAATTGTGTAACAAATGCCAAGTATAATCAGCAATTAATATTCACTTTTTAGTTTACTGTCTTGCCAAGGTAAATATGGGAGATGTTTCCGCAAACGTCACTTATCTTAAATTTTCAACAGATAGCGTATAGTTTTCATTTTTAACACAAAAATTCCGGCAGACGTTCGTTTATAGTGTCAGCAAAATAGGCTGAAAAACTTTGCCGTAGAAAGTGCCGTTCGTAAACAATATGGTCTTTTTTAATTGCATTCGCGCTGTCAAAACCCTGAACACATGGTACCGCCCTTAAATTTGTCATATTCAATCGTGTTACTAACAAAAACAGCAAAATATAAATTCGTGTGTACTCAAACTGTCTGAGTTTCGCGAAGCTTTAAGGCCATAAGTGCCGGACGATCTTAGGTAATGTTAAAACATTTGCAAATGTTGCACACATATGCAGTCTCTTACATGTTAAAAATACATATATGACACGCGCGATGTTTAATTCATGCTTTATGCAGCACAAAATGTGAGCCATTTGTAGCATTTTGGACACTGGATATAGGCCACATTTCACAATAAGCAAGATATGCTAGCTAAAACAACCGAGATGCCTTTGACCTCACCGACTGCTACTCTGATCCTACTATGCATAAGGAATCAGAATTAAGCTTGCCCTCTGTGTTATAATTTACCATATAAAATGTTTCAGTTGTCAATTTATGTATGGTCTGAAGCTTCTTGCTGTAGCGACACATTACCCACGCCATTCCTTATCCACTTAGTGCAAGGTCTGGCCGATAAAAAAAGTCGCGAGACCACAATGGCCATTTCTGGTTTAATTGACGTCACCAGCAGACTGCAAATAAACCAGCATGCTCGATGCTAAGCAATTTCGGGTCCAAATTCTCGATGTCCAAGCTTTGGTTGGAGTTTTACTGACTGACGACAACGTTAAAACAAAAACTAGTTTATTGTCAATGTTCTGATTTATTCTCCATCAACACCAGTCTCCGCATTTAATCCACGAACGAAGACATTTTAGAATTTGAACGCACGTCCATTCGGCCGTCGATAATCTGATTTAAGTCTTTTTCCACTTGATTTATAAACACAGTTCTCACTTTTTGTGATTGGAAAGAGCCCGTTGTTGTAGGATGGCAGTCACTGATTGTAGGACGAAATACGAGCGAACATAGTCTGTTTAGGAGTATCATATTGCAGCCCACAGCTGCTTGTACTGAATCCGAAAATTAATGTCAACAAACACGCCGAAGTAGGCAACTAAAATAACAAAAGACAGTCCCATTTTGTCATCCAAATAAGTTTAAGTCAGTTTCTTGATCGTTGTAAAGCAAAACTAGCATCTCATTCTTATGTCCTCGCACATATGACATCAGTTCTTGAATAGCGTTCTAGGGACGCAGGACAATATATAATTTTAATATATGAAATTCTATTTGGTTTTCAGACAGTCCTTTTATCTTATATGAGGAGCAATTGTTGAACAATGTTACGTCAATAAGTTTGCTTGATTTCATTTGAAAATATGCTACCAGTTCCATATTTTGAATTTCAACGGAAATTCATCCTCTTCTAGCAATCGAAGTAATGCTAATAGCCTAGCGTAAAACCGAAGCGTTCTTGCTAGTAGTAGTAGTAGTAGTTTTACTGACACCAAAAGGATTGTATCAGTTGGGCGAAATTCCAGGCAACTTTTTCGGGCAGGTTAATATAGAGTTTCGTAGCAAATCATCGAGCATGAAACCGTTTGAGTTTTGAGCACTTAGTCAAGACCCGAAAAGATGATTTTTAAGTGCGAGTCCTCATAGCCGACCTCAGAATTCCTATGGAGTTAAAACGTTTCCTCCACCTGTGACTGGTGTGATGTGCTGTTGAAAAAACAACTTGCCGGTATTAGTAAAAAATCAACAGCCGTCGCATTTTCTGATCGCGTTATTAAATCAGACACCTCTACAAATTCCAACCGAACGTTTTACGCGCATTCTGTAGAAGGTTGGGAGCAGCTTTTAGATCATGATATATTGCTAAGCGCTATTTCTGGGAAGGAATGCAATTTGGGTATTAACTGCTTACATTCTGAGCCCAGAAATATCGGTTTGTTTCCACTAACGGTTTGTTTGCTCAGGAACATAAACCATTTACATCAGTTAATGTATTTGTATTATATGTTGAAAATATGCAGTCGGCGAAAAAGGAATAGTAAATCAGTTTTTATTGTTCTACGTTTTAAAATGTTTGTTGCGCAATTTTGTTTATGATTAAATGACAAAAACATGGCTTTCCTATTGTATTAACGTTTCTTGGTGCCGGCAGAATTGCACTTCACTTACGAACTTTTTTCCTTTCTACCGTTGCGGCTTTCCTTTGAGGCTGACTGCGATCAATCATAATATTCTTTTTCCAAGTTATTTGTGATTTCTGAGGACCGTATGCGGGTTTCAACCCAAATTAGATATATAAAACCAAATAAGCCGACTGAAAGTACAAGAACTGCCAAGCCTTCTTGAAGATAATTATTTTGCTCCTTGACACGAGCCCAGATTATGACAACCGGCTCTAACTACGCCATATTTATGACTTCCGGCAGAAGTTATATTAAAGGTACGATAGACCTCACCTTACGTTGCGTTAACACCGTCAGAAAAGAACAACAGCACACAGAGATAACGAACGGCAAGCCAATCCAAATCGAGCATGTGTTCTTCACACTTAATGCTCGAACTTTGCAGAGAAGTCTTAGGACGCGAGCCCAATTATGTATAGCTAAACACCTGGACTATCAGTATGTGAAAAGTTTTTCGTGCACCAGGTCTCGGCATCCAACGGGCTAAGTTAAATGGTGGCTGTTAAAATATTGTACAAAATCAAATTTTGCGCAGATATGGTTTCGTTTTTGTCATTCGCAACCTCTATGGATTCTTCAAATTTAAAGCCTGAACTTTCATTACCAGCCCATGTATTTGCACTACATTGAATGTATTTGCTGTGGCTAAATGCATATATGCCAAGGAAATGAAAATTTTGCTCAGATATATATGTCTGGAGAGGGCATTATGGCATACTCCCGACAGAGATACTATCTAAAGACCCAGACACGTGTTTCACCGATGGTCTGCCACTGTGTGACGCAACTGCAAGGATTTCGGGTCCTCAGTTGGTCCCCCAGCGTTCTCTTTGTGTTTCCTGACATATGAACTCCAGAGAATAATCAAAGTAATAATTTCAGGTGTTATTCAGTACAGGACATGGGGTTAAGTCTCTGGAACGGAGGGTTTTATGCTGAGACCCGAAATTTCGCTGAACATTGCAGCCAAAGACAATCAGCTAGTGTGGAATAACTACGTAATGCTCATCCTGCAAACAAGTGGCTCTGCTAGTATTATTACAAGGTTATTATTTCGCACTTCCGACATAGTTATTAACTTAAAGCCCAAACACGTGTTTCGCAGATATTCAGCCGCTGCGAGTGAGGTCTGACACTAAAAAGTCCTGTTCCAGAGACTAAACTCCATGTTTCGCACTGAATAAGGTCCGAGTCAGGGCATTTGGATTCATGCAGGGGCAATGGGGGCGCAACAACAAGTAAACAGGTTTGTCACCTGCCGGTGAAGGAGGGAGAAGACTGTGTCCGTAACTGGGTTGTAATGACTGTGCGCGTCCTTGACTGGAAACTAGGCCACATCACCCCTCACGTCATAACTGTGGGATATGTCGGCATATCCGAAAGTCCAGGTAAATGAAATGGCTATATCGCAGTTGGTAGTCAAGCCCCGTATTACAGGTGGCTGGGGGGTTTGCTTAATGGGGCTATTTTGTGGGGTTCCATAATCACATCTGACCCATTTGGCTTCCGTTTTGCGTTTGAGGTTAGAATTAGGGTACCGGTTAATGGCTTCCGATTTTCGGGCTAGGTTTATGCCTTTAAGCTTAGGTTTTCGGGTTACGGTTTGGGGTTTGAGCGTGCAATTAGGTTTCGGTATTACGGTTAGGCTTTTAAGTTATGGCTATGTCTAAGGGCTACGGCTACGTTTATGATTTCGGTTAGGGTTAGGGTTGCCGTTAGGGTTAATGGTTAACGTTTAAGGTTGAGGTTAGGGTTCGGATTATGGTTAGGATTAGGGTTAAGGTCGCCGTCCGCTTCCCCATTTCTGGCTACCAACTGCGATCTAGCCAATGAAACTGCTGTTCCGCTGGGACATGCATATTCGCCTCTGCTCATAAACAGAGCGTTATTGTATCCGGCAGAGGACTTCCCACTTTACAACATTCTGATGTGAATACGCCGCCACGTGTAGCTGAGTCTTCTCGGTAGCAACCAGCAGAGCACAAACCAGTTGTTTGAAACAACCAAGTGAACTAGATTTGGTACTGGATGACTGTAAAAAGCAAGATTTTAAATTTTACTGCACAGAAGGCTTGTTGAATTGTATGCTACGGACTGTTAGTCTATCTCCAATCCTTGAGGCGTCCCTGGGCTACTTTTAGATGCACCCCTAGCTGTAACTGTGTGCTTGAAAACGGGCATGAAAAGTTGTGAACAGCGGGTGACCAGGGAAGTTCCATTATCACTTGGTACTGAATAAACGCGACATAACTCTTAGATGCACGTTGCCTGTTGCAGATGAAGTAGGCTTTTCGTCTAGAGAAGAATCGAATATCAAAAAAGGCGCCGAAATTCTTATCCATAAGTAAGCCCCGTTAGGTTATGTGCAAACAGTCTTATTAATCTGCAAAGACATCTGAAACAAGCAAGCCAAATCATTCTACGCCTTCACCTTCAAATGTAATTTGACGCAGTCATCTTAAGGGAAATTTGCGTGAACAGTTAAATGACTTCCTTCTTTCGGTGATTTTTCCAGCCCAATTGGACGGTCAACCCGGGGTCCCTTGGACGTCGGAGTCAGAAAGTTAGTACCTAGAGGTGCTGTTGCATTTGTGAAGATCGTTATTCAGAATCTTAGAAATAGCCCCTCCTTTTAGACGAGTACGATCTTTTTGCCAGTACAAATCTAATTGCTATCGTTGAGGACATATAATGCGATCAATTTAATCGGCTTATGATTAATGAATTAGCCGGGAGGTTTTTGCACAGTGATGAATCATATAACATAATGTGGCGTTAGAGATTAAATTAACATAATGCACTCTGCTTTAGGCTTAGGGATCAGGGAACTTTCCGCTGGCAAGTTATACTGATTAAGTTACACGTAAAGCACGGTCCTGTCCAAGGAATTTTAGTCACTCGACGCAAGAAACCTGGTGCGCTGGAACACGATTTTTTTACATAAGTAAACAAAAATACTGTATAGTGGGAAATCAGTGAGGACTTTTAACTATACTAAACAGTTTGGATGGGGACCTGACTAAATAACTATTTAAAGGGATGGGGAATGTAGCAAGTTTTGTAAAAAAATTTTTTTGTGAGAATTTTTCCTTTAGCATCGCCGTTTCAACTCAAGGTTAATGGTGGAGACCTGTTGGTCAAGCTAAAAATTTTAAAATGCTTGTTTTATTATAGATAGTGGAGTAAAACTGCATCTGGCTTTATTGACAAAGCAATTTCATGGGCTTGGAGGAGCTTGGCTCCTTTTACCGAATAATGTCTCCGCCTCAGGTCGCCAGGCTATATGAGGATAAGCAATAGACGGCCAAACGCCCGGATACACTAACTAGCGACGAACATGGTAGTTGTCTCTTGTGGCTGTTTAAATAGTAAGAAGATCCAAAACGCTGAAAGCCACTGCATGAAATCTGATCTGGACACAAACTAGGTTTTAGGTAGTCATTATCGGCATGTGTTACTGCGAATAGGTGAACAAACAAAGGACAAGCGAGGCCGTTGGGTCTTTCAAAGGACAAAGCAAAAGATGCGCTGGATTAACATGGAGGTCGGAATAAGGTACACCGTGCGCCAAACGGGCTGTTTGGTGTCCGCGGATCCCCCAATAAATGCCGCAAGTGAGACGTGTGTTGGCACTCCTAGGCGCAGACCTCGGTCCGCACTAGCCACTTGCGCATGATCATGGCATCAGATGGTTGACTGGCTCGGAAAACGGACTGATTTCTCGGCAAGGGAAGGGAGAGGAGGAGGTCGGTAATGCGGTATCGTTCCTTACGGCACCTAAACGAATTCTTCACTGTGAAAGTTTTACGCGCTCTGGAACTATCACAACGCTCTAAAAGCCCCAGTCTGGAGGGCTGCCACTTCACTACAGTAGTTGGACTAACTCATAAAATGTTGACCGAAATTTCGAAATGCATTCTCGTTTCGAAAAGATTAATTGCGTGTGGTTGTAAAACTAATCATCATCCAGCATAATTCTATAATGATCCAGTTATCT
>CACRXP010001788.1:16005-30506 GCA_902702965.1 Spirometra erinaceieuropaei
TCCTCCTCTTCCCCCGCCTCTTCCTTTTCCTGCCCCACTGCACCAACCACGGCCGCTCTGGTGGCCGTCACTCACACCAGCATCACACACATCCATGACACAACGACAGACACCATCCCTCCAACCTCCGACTCCAGGAGTGAAGACCAGAACTGCACCTGCCCTCACTGCGACCGCACCTTCACCTCACATATCGGCCTGGTCAGTCACTTGCGAATCCATCGCACAGAGACTGGCGAACCAGTGACTGGAGCACCAACCTATATCCACCAAGCTCACCTCCACTGCCCACACTGCCCTAGCACCTTCACGCATCGCATGGGCCTACTCGGCCACATGCGCATTCACGACGACCTGCGGTAGACAACAGCCGGCCACACCACAACACCCTCCCTCCCTGCCTCCTCCACCACCACCACCACAACCACCGCCACCGCCATCACCCCACCAGAAATCAACACTCACACACCTCATGCACCCAACTGCCATCTCCCACGCAAAAGGGAAGTGTGCATATCGCCTCGGTCCCCATGCGGCATCGGCTGCACGGGTGACTTGAGTCCGAGACTATCCCGACACGTCAAGCGTCGTGGATAGGACGGCTGCTGATTGATGCCCGCTCTCGGCTCACGCAGTTCGTGCCGTTGTGAGTATGTTGTGTGGAGTGGCGGACTGGTGGGCTGGGGACGGGCTGAAATAGCACCTTCCACAGCCCTCTCATACAAGTGAGAGACACGCCGTTCAACCCCCGTTGTGTGAAATCCTGTTGTTGTGTGTATGGGGGGTCCAGGTCGTGCTGTGGCGCGCGCAGGCATGGTCAGTCGGGCGTGTCAGCCACCGCGCCCATCTCCCACTCCAGTCTGCTGACCGGCTCGGACAGCGGCTGGGGTGTGGGAGTGGGAAGGGAGAGTGAGGTCGACGACTCAGCGCATTTTCCTCACTATAAACAATCTGACGCGCTTGAAGCTATCACGGTGCGCTAAAAGCCGTGGCTTGGAAGGTTGCCAACTGACGGGATAACTTGGACCTCCTTCTGCACTGGTGGGGGTCTGAGAGGCAGGCTGCAATGGTTCCTTCTTAATGTGGCATTTATGGCACTCCCACCACAGTGTGAGATCCGAGCCAGGCGTTGGCGGCACGCCTAGGTGAGGCTTCTGCCGTGCCAGTTTCCAATCTCGGTTGTGTTGGCTGAAATCCTGGTTATTTGTTGTGTAGATCAGGGGGTGTGGTGGAACGCCAAGGTGAGGATCCGTCCGAACCATCCACCTGCGGCCTCCCTCGTCTCCGGTCTTCTTGACTCTGTCTTGACACCGATCTGAGGCAGGGAGGAGGAGAGAGTGTAGGTAGATGCATCGAAAGTCTACTGGCACTATAAACCCCTGCGCAAGTCACCGTCCCTGCTCCCACCCCCGATGCGGGGCACACGGTGGACATAATCGAAATCGATGGTTGAACTCTCAGTGTGTTTGTGTGTGCTTGTCTGTTCTTTTCAATGAGAAAAAATCTATAATTGCTAGCTGTGGCAAAACCCCCTGACGAGTTGGCGCAAGTTGGAGCATTTCCGGCTGTTTGCCTTACCCTACCTTCAGAGGATTCGGTAAGCAGGGACCACGAAACGGGCAGACAAATTTGCTGGCTACGACGACAACGTCGGGGGAGGGGGGTGGGCAGGGGTCAGACGTCTAACCGCGCAAGACAGCAAGACCATGGGCGTTAAGTCAGTCCCCCTTATGGCTCTGGTGGACAATCAAACGCGGCTTAGCCCGACATGAGTTTGGTTAGATCAGAGAAGACCGAGGGACTCTATATAAATAACGGCGGCAGTCTCTTTCATTGCGGTCTTCGATGCTGATGTCAAGCTAATCTGCGAAGCGGTTCGGGAAGACGCAAATAACCTCGCTCGGCCCGCAAACAATAATTCAGTTGCGTCGGCGCCGAAGGATGGGCGTTCGAACGTACGGCTAGCAGCATCTGCTAGGCGTGCACGTTTCCCATCGCCTTGGCTATGCCCTACTGAACAGTCTTCATCCTAACTGAGGTTTCGGGGGTGGGGAGACTGGAGAGTACACCGGCTGCCCACAAAAAGCAACCGCCTTCTGCGCATGGTGGAGTTGCCGAGAAGCGAATATCCGTACCTCGGAAAAGGATTCAGAGAGCAGTTTCACCGCCAGGGAAGTAGGTACGGTAGATGTGCTAATTGATGAAATGTTAGCCGAAATTCTGAAATGTGTTTTCAACACGAAAAGATTGCCTAAGTGGAGTTGTAATACTAACCACCATGCAACATAATTCCAAGATAATTCAGTCACTTCAAGATGTCGGCTTTTGGAAGAACTTCTTCCCGGCCACCGGCAAAAAATACACTATAAAAACTGTTACTTAAGTGGTATGCATTTTCTTATCGATTTTCCATGGCCCTGCGCAAAAATATTCAATCTTTTACTCATGTGGAAGGAAGTTACGTCTCCTTTGAATTTTCTGCCTGAAGGAAGGGTATAATTCGACTTCAAAAAAGTTTCTAATTATGAGATTTCTTAAGGCCGTGATATGCCCGTTTACAAAACATCGTGTCTCTGCATTTACTAATGCAGCTTGTAAAGTTTACATCATGGCTCAAATCCACTGTCAAATTTTATGAACTCCATATGGTCTCCTCTTAACATCGTGGAGAAGTGCATGGTTTACCGTACATGGAAAATGTACAACTTGTAGTTTGGAGACTCTGAATGCAAGTGTAAGGGCAGGTGGAGTTCAAAACTATTTGAATATTGGAAAGGTTTTTCAAAACCGAATTTTACCAATTTTTCCAATATAAAATTGAAAGACGTAATTTTCTACCAAATGTCTAAAAAATGAATATTTACGTGCATGTTTTCTACTAAATATATTGAATTTATCAGGGCGTCGAAAATCAATAAGAAAAATTCGTGCTGTATCAGTAGTCATCTTTCACAGTATAGTTTTTTGCAGGCGGCCGGAAAGAAATTCGTCCAAAAACCGGCATCCTGAAGTAAATGAATTATCTTGGGATTATGTTGCATGACGGTTAATATTACAACTCCGCTTAAGTAGTCTTCTCGAGTCGAAAACGTATTTCAGAACTTAGTTTAACATTTCATGAGTTAGCATATCTATTGTATATCTGTCCGACGTCCCGGACTAGTGCTTTAATTCCTCATCTGAGAGGGGAGAAGTTGGCACATCGCCTGCCCTGGCTGGTCCAGTTAACACGGTGGTCAGCGCCGGGGGCAGCCGTTTACGACCCCGTGCAAAGGAATGGTTCGGTCGATTGTGGAGACGCAAGGGGGAACCAGTCTGAGTCCTGAGAGTCTGTGAACCCCTCCTAAAACACGTCCCAACCATGGCAAGGGGTCTAATCACCCTAGAACACGTCAGTAGAGCTAGATAACTAGTCTGTACGAAAAAGACTGTCTACTTTTTCGGAGGAAGTCTGCAATTCACACAGTAGCGAGGCACGCAGTCCATCCCCTTCGACGCATCAAAAGCATTTTCGTCTACGCTTCATACGGTTGTGAAAGTGTTACAGCGAAACTGGCGTGCCTCAATAGAACTGGATCGCATGAGCGACAATTACGGGACGAGCTAGCTAATCATCGATCGATGACGCAAGACTGGAGGTGACTGCTCAGGACCCTGTGCGCCGACGCCAGATAAATGTATCGATCGGCTGACTTCTCACGCGAGGCTCAGGCTTCGATCAATTCTCCGCCTGTTTTGTTCCCGACCTGGGCGATTGTCCTGGTAGCCGCGGAGTTAAACTCACGACCCATTTCGTAGCTGTGGACAGCCACTTGAGATAGTCCAATCGCTAGCTGGTCAGCCAGTCGGGTGGCTGTGCTTCCACTGACTCATGGTGTCTTAATCATCGCATACCGAAGGATGTGTGCAGATACTCTTTAGTGGAGAATCATGCCTCAGTTTATGTGCGACGTTCGAGGGCAAAGAATATTCCGCCACCTGTAAGCGAAATAACTTGTGCATTTTGAGAGGCAACCTGCACTTTAATACGCCATGCACTCTTTTGGGGAACGGTCATCTATTTGTTATAATCCCAGCAGATAAACCTGAACGCCGAGAACCACATCAACAACACTGGTAAGCTCGAAGGCATTAGGTTGCAAGTACTCATACCACAGTTCGACCGTCTTACCCGACGATGTCCACCGCGTGCTCCACAGCAAGCTGAAGGCAGACACGGCGTCTTACTCGCGAGTTAGTTTACGGTAAGAGTGGACTTGAACAGCATCCACGGCACTCTCTTCTCCCCATCTGAGTCCGGTGTCAAGACACAGTCAAGAGGGCCGTAGGCGGGAGGTGACTGCGCAGGGCCCTGTACGCCGGCGCCACATCGATGTATCGGTCGACTGACTTCTCATTCGAGGCTCGGGCTTCGACCAATTCTCGGCCTGTTTTGTTTCCGACATGCAGGTGGCTGGCATGGCCGGACCCGCATCTAGGCGTGCCATCAAACCCCTTGGTTCACAACAAACACTTGACTAGGATTTTAACAAACAACAGCGCCACAACGGGCCATAAAGACGACGAGGATTGCTGGGCAGCCATGTTAACGACCCGTGTACCCAGCGGGGGCGCGCAAACGCATCTACCGACAGGGAACCTGGTTCCGAAGAACTGTCAGCGCACACCAGATTGCGAGGACCATGGTTTGCTTAATCGTGACATAGCTGAGGCTTACAATCCTTGAGGCCCAAATGCGCATACAAGCCTCTGACTACGAACGTCTAAGACTCACGATACTTGCTTCTAGGAGGGACTTCAGACATGTGACTCCCTATACAGCGTATAAACGATCAGAGTAGCTCGGGACTGCCAGCCGCACGATATGAGAGCACAACGTTCAAAAACAAGGTCAAAGTTGTAATATAGGTGACCTACAACCTCGTGCTCCCATCTGAGAACGATTCTCCAAATTATACACATTAGCCGACAGGACAACGGGCTCGTGGCCCGGTGGGTGGAGGCGTAGACTTCTAAACCGACAGGTCGCGAGTTCGAGGCTCGGGTGTTCCACACTTCGGGCTTGGGTATGGCTGGCTGACGACGGCTAATAAGCCAGAAATGGCCATTCCAGTCTCCCTTGTCTTTGTCGGTAATACCATTCTGCCTACATTAACTTCTGTTTGACCACAATAACTCTCTACCCTAGACATTTTGTACGCCGATGCATGAGACAGCAGGAACCAAAAGAAAGAGATAAGGAACTAGATTGTTCCGATCAGACGCGAAAACTAAAACATTGGCGGACGCTTCCTTACATTAAAAATGTGTCTGAACTCCTTGAAAGACGCCTGAGGAAGCACCAAATACAAGTGCCTCACAAACCGACGACTACGCTACGCAATCAACTTGTACACCCGAAGGATAGAGTTTGCTGTTTGGATAAAAAAAAAGTAGTCTATAAGATTCCATGTGGCACTTGTCATGCAGTAGTGGTAAAACCGTAAAAACCGCCGCTGCACGCCTACATGAACATCAATTAACAGTAAAGAGGCAGGAGCACTTATCCCAAGTCGTCATGCATACTCTTGAAACCGGGCACAAATTTGCTTGGGATAAAACACGCATTGTCGGTTCCTACCCGCATAAGAAAGGCCGAAAATTCCTAAAAGCATTCACTCCGATGATTCATGCATCAATCGGCGCGCCGATCTTACCGCCATGTGCACAAATCTCAAAGAAAATGGAAAAGGTAATAGCCAATCAAGACGTGACATCAGCCCACAGCATTGACCCATCCTCAGCACTTACAAAGCAATATCGATTTTTTGGGCGTTTAAAATTTCGACTGTTTCTCTACACTTACTACACGTCTGACGACAAGCTGGGGGACCAGACTCGGAAATTTACGAAATAAAGCTGTCCATTTTCCCAAAGGACTCATTCTTCTTCTAATTATGTTTCTTGGGGTGCCCATCTTCCAGTACACATTAACTTCTGTTCGCCTACCTCGCTCCAGTTTTCGTCCGTTGATTCGGCCGAAGCCCATTTATATCCGAAGGGAAGAGAAGTCTAATACCCTTTTTGACGTCGGTACATTGACCTCACATGCGATACAATCTGTACTGCCCTAAGTGCTGCCGACCCAGATTAGGGAAGCGGGTCTGGTCGCCTTCAGGTTTGTTGTCTCGTGTGCGGCACGGGTAGCTGATCCCTTTAGCTTCATCAGTCATAGCGCCCCACGCCCGGTCGCCTTAACATGGTCTTGCCACCGTAGCGAAGTGGGCAAGGCACGTGTGACGGATGCTACGCGAGTCTGTGAACACCATTCACGCGCAATTCACTGGCGTTCTGACTACTCTGCGAGTGGACGCCATTGCGTGCGACGGCCGAACTGTCAGCACCGCTTGCAGAGTCCGAATTTCAGGCCCAGGGCTGGGAGGGTGTCCTGAAAACACCGACGGCGCCAAAACCAAATCGTCCCATTGGATCGTTCAGTGCTCTGGAGGCGCGTGCTCTACGCTAATCCTCGGTAGTGTCCTTGTTTCATGGAGGAGACAGGCGTAATCACCCAGGACCAGCCACGCGGCAGAGGCTATCACGAACACCTCTGGAGGAAATCCTGACTAATCGCGCGCACAGCAGTGGAGCGGCGGTATGATTGTGAGATGCAAGTGGAAGTCCACAAAAAAGGCGATATTTGATGTGCTTGCTAGTAACAACTATTCCCTGCGATTACAGATTGACAGACTGAGATTGATGCCAAACCAAGGTACAAAAAGGAGAAGGGTAGGTGAAGGGGGGCAGAAATATGGATGGGGGAGGGGGGAGAGTCAGGCGAGTACTGTCTGCTGCAGTTATGGACACTGGAATGCACATTCCCTGCTGTTGGGTGC
Source organism: Spirometra erinaceieuropaei (assembly GCA_902702965.1). Taxonomy (NCBI): domain Eukaryota; kingdom Metazoa; phylum Platyhelminthes; class Cestoda; order Diphyllobothriidea; family Diphyllobothriidae; genus Spirometra; species Spirometra erinaceieuropaei. Next base: position 22,881 of record CACRXP010001788.1, read on the forward strand.
ACCTACACACACACTCCTTCAGTCGTAGTTGGTGTTGTGGATGCATGATTATTTCACATGATTGCACGTTGACCGGGGGAGCTTGTCCAGAATGCGGAGGGGCACACACACGCACACCTAGGAGGCGTTTGCCCCAGTCCCGTCTACGACAGCATCGGGAGCTGTTTTCGGGTGGTCGGTAGGAGCGGCCGCGTCGCCATCAGGTACAGCAAAATACTTCAAGCCGGCATCGTTGATGACACAAATATGCTGTGGAGAAAAACAAATAGTCGTCAGCTGGGCGTCTACAGATGGGCAGAAAGTCCAGATTACAGGAAGTCAGTGGTAAATGTGGGCTAATGACATGGCTGGCCACACATCAAAGTCCTCCCTTCCCCACCTCCGCACAAATTACCAAAACGCTTTCATAAAATGAATCGGTCCTCTCTTGAGTGGAATACAGTACACGTGCTACCTCATGAAATGCTATTTGAAATTCTGAAAAGATTACTTATGTAGAATTGCGATACCAAGTATCGTGTAGAATAATCCCAAAATATTTCAGTCTCCTCAGGATACCGGCCTTCAAATGAGTTTCTTATTGACCTGCGTAAGTTACATTCTGTAAAGTGACTACTTATGTAGTATGGATTTTTTACTACAGACTTCCAAACATATTTTATACGGAACATGAACAAAAAATTCTTTCTTTCACTCATTTGGTGGTACATTGTATCTCCTTCAAATTGTTTGCTTGAAGAGAGAGAGAGAGAGAGAGAGAGAGAGAGCATCTTTCAGTTTAAAAGAAGCTTCTAATTAAGAGGCTTTTGAAAACCAAAAAATGCTCCGTCATACAGCATCTCATAATCACATAAATTAATACTGCTTATAAGATGGACGACATAGTCTACATCCAATGTTAAATTTTATGACTACTGTATGACGCATTTTTAAGAGCACATGCGAATGCATGATTTTCCTTACACGCAGAGTATACAGTTTACAGTTTGGAGACCCTGAATGCAAATATAAAGACAGGTCGGGTTCAAAATTATTAGGGAATCGGTTTCTTACATTGAATAATACTATCTCAAAATGTAGGTTGGAAGGAGACGCAGTGTGTTGCCAAAAGAGAAGAAGAATATTTTTGTGCATGTTGGAATTTATAAGTACATCGAAAATCTAAGCTAAAAATTCAAACTATATAAGTGGTCACTTGTTACGGAATACAGCTTATGCAGGTGAGAATTCTGAGGAAAGTGAAATATTTTGGGATAAAGTCACATGATTATTAATATTACAGCCCTACTTAAGTAATCTTTCCGAATTAAAAAAACACTTCAGAATTTCAGTCAGCATTTCATGAAATGGCACATCTGCTGTGAGGGCCGATAGGTACGGGGGCAAGTTAAACGTCGCCATACGGGTTACGGGGGCGGGAGTTCCAGGAAAACGTGACTAAACTGTTATTATACGGCGCCAATCCCATTGACAGTAATCAATTAGTTATTATTAATATTAGTAGTTATTGCAGTGGTGGTGGTAGTAGTAGTAGTAGTATTAGTAGTAGTAGTAGTAGTAGTAGTAGTAGTAGTAGTAGTGGTAGTAGTAGTAGTAGTAGTAGTAGTAGTAGTAGTAGTAGTAGTAGTAGTAGTAGTAGTAGTAGTAGTAGTAGTAGTAGTAGTAGTAGTAGTAGTGGCAGTACTTAAGTGGTACTTGTGGGCGCGGTGAACAAGCCATAATGGAGGGAAGATTGTATAAAGCCAAACTTACGTGTAGGTCTCGGAAGTAATCGTTATAATCCAAAGCGTAGCCGACGACGAACTCGTCCGGAATTTCAAACCCAGCAACTAAAAGAGAATACACGACCTGGGGTAAATCATTTCTATAAAACTAACAAGGTCACAACTCTGGCGGCGACATGTAATTTGTCTGGTAGAAAAAAAGTTGTTGCAGTTAATGAATATTCTAGCAGCTAAATGAGGTGAGTCGATAATTTCTCCCAGAACATTCCCCGTAAGCTAGAAACATGTCCTCGGGGTTTCGTTGAGGGGAGGGGAGATGGCATCCAAATTCATCAAAGTAAATTATGCTGGGTAAGTAGATTTAAAAAGCGATGAATGCATATAAAAGCCGCGCTTGAAGATGAGTGCCGTCGACACGTACGACACACCAAAACTAGGGGGTGATAACACACAGTTGGAGATTGCTGATACATCAACACAATTGGATATTACATTCGCGTTAAGATGAAAGCTAAGGGATTGTGCTGCTGTTGCCTGCGCTCAGGAATACTCGAGCAGAGAGCCACTTTAGTGTTCTGGAAGGAGACTGCAAATATTTACATCTGCTTTATCTTACGCCGGTCAGGAGTTTGACCGTTTTAGTCTGAAACGCGCAAACAGGAAAAAACATGTGACAGCATCTGATGCAAATTCTTTATAAATGACGCTGTGGAGAGCCTCACAACACAGTTCGGAGCCGAGATCGTACGCCGCCATAAGCGTTGCCAAGACCTGACACGTCGACAGACGTCTAAAGCACGTGCAAGCAAAGCAACCAATGCCAAAAAAATACTAAAGGAGTAGTACGCATTTAAAAAAAATTGTTTTTGATGCCCTTATAAATTCAAACATACTTTGCAAAAAACGCGCAGAAAAAAAGCAGCTTCGCTGTTAGGCGCTTTGTAGAAAGATAAGTCACCTGCATATTTCAGTCACACTCGCAGTCAGGGCCTCAAGTCTACAAGTCGCACACTTTCCATCTGGGTAAAATCGTAGTTTTTAGTTTTATTTGAGGGAAATGCGAGTGTTGCACCTTTGAACTCCCTATTTGTTTTACGCAACGGGAGTGCATTAAAAAGTTGGGAACGCAGCGCTATAAGAGACCGCGTAGAGTTCAAAAAATTTGCAATGCATGTACACCATGTCGCATAATTCATACGGACGGGTACGATGTCGTTTAATTACAAACTCTCTCAAGCTGAAAAAGCGTAGTTTTCGTGTAGAAAATGCGAAGAGGTAGACTTCCATAAAATGCGTGACAGAAAGCATATTTTCTATAAGATATGTTTGGATTTATAAGGTGCCCAAAATGAATGAAAAAAAAACATTACCTAAGTTGCCATCTTTGTGCACGTGATTTTTGTAAGCTGTCGGAAAGACCCTCATACAAAAACCGATTATCCTGGCGCGACTTAAATATCCTGAGATCATACTGTGTGAGAACCAAACCTACAGGTCCCTCCTTGTCGAGATCAGATCACAGAATTTCAGTTAGTGTTTCAGCAGATACGACACCTACTGTAAGCGCTTGCGAGCACACGAATTGCCTGGGTCCGCGATGGGGTCTCGAACTGCGGTATTGGCAATTATGGCTGTAGACCTCAAGGCAAGTGCAGCAAGTGCGCAGCTGATGCATGCGTTAGCACTCCCGGAAGCACAGTTCTAGTGTGAACTCGAAATTCTGCTAAAGCCCGCCCTGCCCCCAAAAACCGTACCTTCATCTCAGTTGGTAAACATGATTGTTTTCCTGAAATCCAGATTCTGACATGTCAAGCCGGTGCTTTACTGCGTACCTATGTAGTTTAGCATAGCAAACCACCGAAGTAAAGACGGGGGTTAGCAGTTAGGCCAGTTGCTGGTTGGCCGGTGCGCTCATGGGTGGCGTGTAATGGAATAACCTTCAGAGAAGGCTGGCTGTGTAACGAATAATCGGTCACGGAGCAGTAGCGACAGGTCTATTAGGAGGCGAAGGACTGAGGTCTGCTACCGCTATTGTATACCGGTAAAGTCAGATGAAGTCACAACAATATGATGACCATAAACCGACATTAAATAAGTCTGCTTGCCACCGATATCTTGTAGTTTGGACAGCGGGTCGAAGTACTAGAGGAGAAAACTTCGGGATAAAAATCCTGTCAGCTGTTAAAAACCTGCTTGTCATCAAAATTTTCAAGAAATGAATTCCAGTGTTAGAATATGCGCCACAGTACACTTGAGAACCAACGCGCTCTACAGCCCCCATCCGGCGGCATTAGCGGTATGGGTGACTTGTTCACGAATGAACTCTTGACGTTGGGTGCTGGAATATGTCAATGTCTCTCGATCTCGACACCCGACATCGTACGGCGCGCTGCCTTCGTTAGCAGTAGGTGAATATATGAAACCTGTTAGAAGTCCAAATCTCTGACCCAGGCCATAGGGGAATTAAGACCTCAGTGGTCAACCCCCACTTCAGACTCAATCATAGCTGTCTCAGAGACTTCTTTGGTAGACACGGTGTGGCGACAGCTCCCTTGGATCAGGTGAATCGTGGGAGCCAGAAAAAAAACCGTCAGGCAATTTCTCTAGGATCAACTGCCGCCAGCGTGGCAAGGGAAAGCGCCTACTTGTTGTTATTGGGAGAAATGGTTTATGAACTCTCTCTCTCTGGGCGTGACCTGCTACTTATTGCCGATGACTGAGCGGAGCAACCTTTTAAACAACCATCTTATTGGCCGGTTCGGCCTAGACTCTCAATAAAACGGTGGTGGGAGCGTTATGCTCTGCCGACTAGAATCAGTTACTTCCCATGGACACAAACATCTGCTGATCTGCCCAGGGTCGCCACGGTACAGTGCCGTCATCGTGGGCACTCGACGTGCCAGACCGCAACGATCCGCGCTCCAGCAGCATTTTGATATCGCTTTTCAAGTCGCAAGCTCTGGTGATCAACAGCATGTGGTGAATGAAGAAGTCTCTTCGGTCGGTTTATCCATAAACGCTGGGAAGACCAAGTCGTTTTCCAGTTGCATCTCTGACCAGGGGAAGGTACTTTTTGGGAAAAAGGGCTGTTAAATTAAAGGAGCAGGCAGTTTCAAATACCTCGTAGCGAGGCTGCTTCCTAATGGACCGAGTAAGGACGACATTGTCTCCCGAATCGATGCTGCTCGCCGGTTTTTTTCACGCCCCCGAAAGCGTTTATGGGCCCGACATGACATCTCCATCCTCACGAAGATTCGCGTGTACCATGCATCTGTCCGGTCGGTTTATCTGTACAGTTCTGAATTCTGGGCTATGCGCGTAGAAAATTAGCGAATATTGGAGATATTTGACCACCAATGCTTGAGGACTACCCTTCGAGTGAAGTACACCGACTTTGTCTCAACTAGGACAGTCCACACTCGTTGCGGCAATATCACGAGGACATCTCAGGCCACCTAAGGAAGACGACTGAGGTGGCTTGGGCATACTCTCCGTCAGCTATCAAACGAGCTCAGTTATACTGCCCTCAATCCGGTGTCGTTGCCCATCTAGAGACGTCGAAGTGCAGGTCAACTCAAAACCTGGCTCGACATGGTTCGTCAAGACATGGAAGTGACTTCTTGGACCTTCAGTATTGGGCCTCCGTCATTGGAAAAGAAAGTGGGTCGATCTGTCCGGATCCGTTGGCGGAAATCGCAACCGGTGGAGAGGTATAATACGTGGCATCATCGAGGTCGCCTAGATGAGGCATAATCAGTCTCACCGACTGCAGGTTCACCGGTTTTATCTCAAATGATACAATTTGAAATTTTTGCGGCAACATCATGAGGCGTACAAGAAAGACGATTGAGGTGGTTTGTGTACGCTGTTGGCTGTCTGTCCCATGATTCCAGTGTCGCTGCCCACTTAGCAACGTCGACGATGAGCACAACATGGCTCGGCCAAAATACAGTGGTTCTCGGACTATTCGGTTTTTTTTTCGTTGGAGGGGAGAAGTTGGATTCTCTACATTCACCGTCACAGACAGTCGCGATTGGAAATATCACCAAGACTGCCCAGATGAGGCATGCACTCTGATCGTTAACTACAGGAAGTGTGGTGGAACGAATGTGACCGAAGAGGCAAACGGACGAGAAAACTCTAGGTGGCTTTCTAATTCGAATGCCCACCCTCTCCACGTGGTCTTAAGAAAGTATATTTATCGGTTACGTTATCTTACAGTTCTGACAACAGGCCTTGGCTAAATACAGAAATCTCGGTTATGCTTCAGAAAAGGCAGCAGACATTGGTCGGAAATATGTCTTCCTCTGAGGGAAAATGAGGGTATTATACCGACAAAAGTTGGCTGAGAATTGAAATTAGTGAACGGAGGGGGAGAAGATCCGGCATATACACTTTGATCTTGCGATAATAATTAGGCGGGTAGGGACGAAAAAACTTACAGTCGGGACGGTATCCGCAACTCAATGGCGTTCTTTTGACAAGAAGGCTAAAAATATTTAATCAACAAATTATCAGAAGTGCAGTTGGCGGACGAAAACAGACCAAATTAAGTTATGCAAAAATTTTGAAGACAAAGGAAGCTGTAGGTTTGAGATGAAGGTTTGTTGCGAAGGTATATAACAGGTCGAAATTTGTAAAATGACATCTATAAGTCTGATGCATGTGGCTATGCAGGCCAAGCGAACTGGCAATTGTGCAAAGCTGGAGAAAATGAGTGCAAAGGCGTACTGCTTTGCGTAGGCTTAGAACGACCGGACATGATTTGAGCGTACAAAATCAAAGTTCTTTCCTAAACTGTTTTGCAGGAAAATTTTCCTCACTACCTTCTAAAGTTGACATTAGTTGCAGCATACTTAGCATAATTCTCAATAAAATGTTTATTTTAATGCCAGGTTTGTGGTCAATGAAGAACTGTCGAGGTAGGTGCAAGTGTATAAAAAAAACAAGGTAAAGCCATCGAGGGGCCTGCATGTGGAATCCCTGCTGAGGCCACTGACTTCCGAAGAATAATGGAATGCTTTGAAAAAAATAATGCGATGCTTCATGCCCTTTTCGCCCGTCTACCAGATCCCGTTTCTGTCGACAGTGAGGAGTCGCTCGACCTCAAACAGCTCGTCCCTTCCTCAGGACGATTTCCTTAGTCAAATTATGGCGAGCACCAGGCAAAGTCATGCATGAATATAGTCCTTGCGTTGATGTTTGAGGAACATTAAGCGGACGCATCAACACAACTAGGTCTCTTGGTTATGTTGGCGAATGCACAAATTTAAGCAGTCGCAACAAAAAAGTAGTCAGATGGGTATAAACGAAATTAAGCGGAGCATTGAAGTGTTTGGAAGAGTGTTTGCGCACTGGTGATGGAAGAGGGAGGGGTGGTGGTCAGTTAATTATTTAAAAAATGAACGGGACTGCACAACAGTAGCTAACCTCACGACGCGAACACTTCTCGCATTCAATGTTCGAAGGTATTTATTCAAGTTGCTCATCGTCCGACCAGTATCCACGATATCTTCAACGATAAGTATATCCTAGGTATATTCAGATAATGTATAAAAGCGAACTTTTCCCCGATAGCCTTCTACATTTTCGACGCCAGACAGGTAAATAGACGGACCGGATTGGGCGTTCTAAATCATGTGTACATAAATCAAAAAACTTACGACGTAGCTTTTGACTCTAACAAAATCTGTGGCAATAGGGATCTGTGTGCCGCGGGCCCTGATCGTCCGTTCAAGTGCATCGATAAGATCGGCGAAGAACTTGAAGCCACCCTTTAGCACACAAATCATGGAAATGGACTGAGCGTTGTCATTTTCAAAGCTCTCTATGATTTGAATTGCGACTTTTTCGATACTAATTGGCACTCAACACATCAGATATATAACTCACCGATCCTTGA
>CACRXP010001790.1:5850-27249 GCA_902702965.1 Spirometra erinaceieuropaei
GAGGAACCAAAGCCAATCCCCAGCCAGAAGGCAGTTCAGAGTTCGTGCGTCAGGCATGCTTATAACACAAGACAGGCGGCGAGGCAGAACAACTTCGAGCAAGCAGGAACAGACAACCCACCACTCTGATGATGGAAACGAGGAAGTTTCCGAAACGTCAGCACCAATACACTGTGGTCCATGCAATCGCCCCTTTTTCTTCTTCGTCTTCTTTTGGGGATGATGAACGGGATATATATATATATATATATGTAACGTATTCCTGCACTTTTAATGAAATTTCCTCCCGCAAACTACGCAAATGACTGCATTTTGTGCTGATTGCATATAATTGCACTTAAAATTTCATGTAAACACTAGCCGGACCCCGCCACGCGTTGCTGTGGCTCAATCTGATGAATTGGGAAATGAGGGAAAGAGGAAGGAGCACGTTCTGAATTAAAAAAAATGTAATGGCCACTGGTTGCAGTACGTATAGTGTGCAAAACCCACGATTGACTTTCTAGCCGCTGTCGAAGGCAAGGCAATTGCTTGCTGCACCCAGTCGCGCTCGAAAATTCCGGAGTAAGTGGTGACGGCTGGCATTCATTTCGTCCACCGGTGTCGATCGAGGCAGTGGTGGCCTGAAGTCTCCTGCAAGCAGTAGCAGTGCACCAGAAATGGTCTGCTGTTTCCTCGCAAATCCTGCAGTGCTCGATCAGGGGCCTCGAGCGCTTTTTTGCGCCATTGTGCATTCATCCCAAACAATAGGTTGTGCATTTCTGCAGTACTTTTCCCATGCCGGATGCTTTGGAAATGTTGCACGCGAGAGCTTTAATGATTTGCGCGATCAAGGGCAATTTCGAAGCCGGATGAACGGGTTTTCTGCCAGGTAGCAGAGTTGCAGCTATTCCGGAGATGGAAGTGCTAGGGATATGCCATTTATTGGATCGAAATGCCGTCAGAATCGGTCGTAGTAGGAACGTTTTGCCAGTCCCTCCCGGCGCATCTAGGAAGGGGATTCCTCCAACCCCGTTACTGACATTCCGCAGTATTTGATCGTAAATGTCATTCTGCTCCAGTCTTAGCTTGTGAACGTTTGACTGCAAGCATGGCAGAAGTTGAACCGTGTTTCATTTTGCTCATGGCGCCAATCCACATCTAAGGAATCAGCAGCAGCCGATTGGTTTTGCGGTAAGATTCCCAGTTGATTAAGAACTTTGTTCGCGATTTCTACGTACATATCCTCAATCAATACTAACGCCTCGCTGTATATTCCTGCTGTGCAAACCACATTTAACTTGCATAGTTGACGGAAGGTATCTTCAGCCATATTCAAATTCTATTTCTCCGATAAATCTGCTGGAGATGAGGAGAGAATACGCTCAATATGACTGCAAGCAATGCATGAATTTGATGTGGATGGGACATGTTGCAGGCGTCATTAATATATACGTCCCACTGTTGATCGTTCTCCAGTAACTGAAGAGCCTGACACGCACTGCTGAAAGTGGCATGCGTAGCGCCGTAGACAGATTTCAATTGCTGGAAAGTGGTTGGGCCGGGCACATTCACCGACAACATGCGAAGTAAGATTGGGATGCTCGGTATGCAGTCTGCCTATCGCAGTTCCTTTGAGTATCGCGGGGTGTCCGTCCACTCGCTCTCCTCGTTTGCGTTGTTCGGATGATTTTCTACGCACATTCCCTGTGTAATACGTAGGCACTCTCGAATAGAACAGTGCTTTCGCAAACGCGTCACTTTGGCTTAACGTGGAGAACGTAGTTAATGTTGTTGCCAGTGGACCTAAGGTAACCTGTTGCGCGTTTGCATCGGTAACGGAAACGAATTGCCCATTCTTTCACTGTACTGCAAGCGAACAGCACCCGGACTTCGCTCATGGATGGGAAATAGAAGAATTCTCCACGTGGATTTCTTGCCGTTGACGCATCTTCCAGCCCAATACTGTGCGCTTTCATTCTGTTGTATGTCCGCATCCCTTTATCTCCTTTCGTGTTGCAGGCCGAAAACGGCCATGTCGCTGCCTTTATTCACGTACTTACAAATATACCTAATTCATTTCCCGGAATGGCAGTGTTCCACGTTTATATGAGCTGCGTTTTACTTTTAAAAGCCAAGGCGAATACGAACCCGCCCAGCGGTTACCGAGTTCTATGTCACCGATTCGCATTCGTACGGTTGCCAATTTGCCGATGTCTTCCGCTGATCATTTTCGGTATAAGGGACTTCCGTCTATCATGCCGGGGGGGGGGGGGGTTGGAGAATTGGGATTCAGTGCATCCAAAGTCCATGTATCATATCCTTCGCCACAACTTCATGCAAATCATTGTCAACGTCGATATCAGGTAATTCGGCGCATACTGCGTCGTCGATTTCGTTGGAAGGGGTCTTGTTATAGAGCAAGATCATGACATATGCATGGGACAGTCCCCCCTTTTGCCGTTCCACCTAATACATCCAGCAGCGCACAAACCCAACCACCTCGTGTTTCACCATAAAGTTAATCAGCGATTGCAGTTTCTTCCTGAAAACACGTGCTGTGAAGTCATACCTATTTACCGTCGATTGGCCAGGAGGTAAGAGCTGATTAACATCTCCCAAGCTGGATTGCATTTAAATGTAATGAGTAGGTCTAGACGCCCCGTACTGACAAACATAAGCAATTGCACCTCGAGCGTACTCTAACATATGGCGTGGACTCTCTGTGTACGTGGACAACAAAAGTGTTAGTCTTACAACGGTATCTGTATTACCGTCGTTTACAACAGCATCAGGCAAAGGAATATATTCTTCAGAGCGCAGCAGGCGTTCAGTTTCGATTTTTGCATACATATCCACAATGCAGGGATGAAGCAAGTTATGGCATTTCAAAAGGGGATTACTTACGTTCTGTCGCATCATAAGTCGGTTTGAGTAGGGGTTCATTGCGCTGTATTTCATGTGCGTTACCTCGTCATTGACTACATTTATCATCATAAATTTGAAGTGATATCCATTAGTACCATCCCGATAAGTAAATGGATTTTGCGTTGGAATCGGTCTCCGACTGCCGGTATATACGGTATCACCTTACCCTACAATCATTAGTCTTCCAACAGATGTTGGCGTACCGTCGCTTAAAACAGCATCAGGCTGCGTAAATACTGAGCACGGAGGCGTGTTTGACGCTGGTCTGCTGTTCCTCGCTGGCGCCATTCGGCCACTCCCAGTTGGCTGTGGTCATGATGTTGCTGCCGACTTATGATTCGACAGAGTGTAAGTAATCCCCTTTTGAAATGCTGTCAATTGCTTCATCACTGCATTGTGGATACCTATGCAAAAATTGAAACAGGACGCCTGCTTTTCATTCGCTTGAATCAGACCGAGCTGAGCTCTGAAGAATATATTCCTTTGCATGATGCAGTTGTAAACGACGGTAACACAACTAGCGGTGTAAGACTAACGTTTTTGTCATTCATATACACGGACAGTCCACGCCATATGCTCGGGTACGCTCGAGGTGCAATTGCTTACGTTTGTCAGTATGGGCGTCCAGACCTACTCATTAACTTCACATGCAATCCAGCCTGGGGGAGGATATTTATCAGCTCTTACTTCCTGGGCTATCGCCGGTGAATATGTACAGCATCACAGCACGTATTTTCAGGAAGAAACTGCAATCGCTGATTAAATTTATGGTGAAACACGAGGTGTTTGGGTCTGTGAGCTGCTGGATGTATTATGGGGAATGGCAAAAGATGGGCACTGCCCCACGCGCATGCCTGGATCTGGCTCTACAATAAGATCACTTCCAACGAAATCGCCGATGAAATGTGCACTGAATTATCTGACGCCGACGTCGACAATGATTTGCACGCAGTCGCGGCGATGAAAACGATCAGGGAAAGACGTCCGCAAATTGACAACCGTACGAATGCGAATCGGTGATGTACAAGTCGGTAACCGCTGGGTTATTTCATATTAGCCTTTGCTTTTAAAAGCAAACGAAGCTCACATAAACGTGAAAAACCGCAATTCCGGGTAATGAATTAGGTACATTTGTAAGTACGTGAAGAAAGGCAGCGACATGGCCGTTTTCGGTCTGGAACACGAAAGGAGGGGGAGGGATGTGGACAAACAACTCGATGAAATCGCGCAGTACAGTTAGAGAATGAGCACTGCGTTTACTTTACAGCTGCAAATGTGCAACAGGTTGCCTTAGATCTACCGGCAAAAACATTAACTGCGTTCTTTACGTTAAGCCAAAATGACGCGTTTGCAAAAACACTGCCGCATTCGGAAGTGCCTAAGTATTACACAGGGAATGCGTGTAGAAGGCATCTTCCGTCGAATACGCAAGGACAAATCAAATGATGATTTCACAGTAGAAAATCTACAACGAGGTGTTAATAATGATTGAGGATGTATACGTAGAAATCACGAAAAAAGTTCTCAATCAATTGGGAAAGCCATCACCAAAAGCGATCTGCTGCTATTTCGTTAGGCGTAGATTTGCGGCGTGAGCAAACCTACCACAGGGTTGATCTTCTGTCGTATCTGCAATCAGGCATTCCTAAGCTAACACTGGAGCAGGATGGTATTTACGATCAAATAATGCGGACTGCCAATAGCGGGGTTGGAGGAATCTTTTTGGATGCGCCAGAAATGGACTGGCAAAAACCTTCCTACTACGACTGATTCTGGCAGCACTTCGGTCCAAAATTGACATAGCCTTAGCTCTTCTGTCGTCCGGAATAGCTGCGAACTTGCTACCCGGTGGAAGAACTGTTCATTCAACTTCACAATCGTCGTTGAACGTGCAAATCATTGGAACTCCACGTGCGACATTCCCAAGACATCCGGCATGGAAAAACTACTGCAGAAATGCAAACTTATTGTTTGGGATGAATGCACAATGGCACACAAAAATGCAGGAGGTCCTTGACCGATCATTGCAATATTTGCATGGAAACAGCAGACCATTTGGAGACGCATTGCTACTGTTTGCAGAAGACTCGGGCAAACACTGCCTGTAGTTCCGCGATCGACTCCAACCGATGAAATAAATGCCCGCCTGAAATACTCTACGTTGTGGCGCCACCTCCAGACGTTAAAATAAACTACGGATATGCGCGTCCAGCTGCAAAACTACTGAAGAGCTGAGATATTCTCACACCAATTGCCGGCAATCGGGAACGGATCGCTGCCGGTTGATCCGACTTCAGGACGCATTTCACTACCTCCTACCTTCGGAAATTTAGTGTCGTCAGGAGAAAACTTGGTTGAAAAGGGTTTTTCCAATATTCAAACCAATTATACGAATCACGATTGCCTGGGCGAACGAGCTATTCTTGCGGCCAAGTGCCAAGAAGTCTACCTACTTAACCATACTATTCAGTCTAAGGTACAAAGCGGGGCAGTTCCCATTCACCTCCGTCGACACTGTTGTGGAACCAGGCGAGGCAGTTAATTGTCACACTGAAATTTTGAATTCACTTAATCTGCCAGGGGCGATGGCGCGGTTACTGTGATTGAAAATCGGTGTGCCGGTTATAATGCTGCGAGAAATCAACCAGCCGAAGCTTGCCAACGGCACGTGGCTTGCAGTAACCCCATTAGTGAACGACGTACGGGGATCCAATATCTCGACAGGACCTTTTAAAGGGGAGCATATCTTTATTCCTTGCATTCCACTGATTCCAACTGCCATGCCATTTCGAGTTAGGATAGTGTATTTCCCGATTATACTGGCGTTTGCATTCACGATCAGCAAAGCACAGGGCCAGTCCTTAGAATTGTGCGGTTTTGGATCTGCAAACGAATTGTTCTCACATAGTCAATTATGCGTTGCGTGTTCCTGAGTCCGCAAACTAAACAATATTTGTGTCTGCGCAGACAACGCAACGACAACAATACCTTATATCCACAACCACTATGCACTTAAGCATATAAGAAACGTGTCCCCTTCCTCTTTTCTTTCTATTACTCTTCATCAGACTGAGCCACAGCAACGCGTGGCGGGGTCCGTCTAGTCTATATATATGAAAATGGAAGGGCTGTTCTTCTGTGTTATATGTAATCTCCGAAAGTACTGCACCGATTTCGCAGAAATTTGGATACAACACAGCCAGCGCATAGGGCCGGGCTTTTGTCTGTTAAATGTTGTAATTATGCCGATGGTATGCCTGTGATGGGTAAAAAACAGGATATTTTCCGGCATAACAACGCCACCTGCTGCGGCCACTTGACCTACATCCGCGCGGACACATGTGCGCTCAGACTGTGGCCACTTGACCGACATTCGCTCAAACGCACGTGCTCCACCCGACGGCCGCGCCCACCCCACCACCCACCCCGCAGGCACTTGAGCAGGCCCTACACCCTCTCTGGGCCGATGCAATATGGGCCGCCAAAGCAAACCACCCATGGGGCAAAAAACACGTAGCACTTGGACGCCCCTTAAAATTGTCACACAATCCACATAATAGGGCCGTCACCGCTGCCTCCGTGATTCTCGGGGGTGAGAACTGGATGCAGTTAACACCAGCGCCTGCCTGCCCCCCCCCGCACAACCCATATAATAGGGCTGTCACCCAGTGTCAGCCCAGTGTCGTGCAGCTCGGCTTGCGGAAGCCCGGTTGCGGTCACGGCTACCGCGTTCTGCAGCTTCAGGTCTGCTTATTTCAGCAACAGGATGAACACAGCCAGCTGGGAATGGCCGAATGGCGCCAGCGAGGACCAGCAGACCAGCGTCCAACACGACTCCGTGCTCAGCAGTCACGCAGCCTGATGCTGTTGTAAACGAGGGTACGACAACAACCGTTGGAAGACTAATGATTTTAGGGTAATGTGATACCATATATACCGGCAGTCGGAGACCGATTCCAACGCAACAGCCATTTACTTATCGGGATGGTACCGATGGATATCACTTCAACGTTAAGATGATAAATCCAGTCAGTGACGAGGTAACGCACATGAAATGCAGCGCAATGAACCACTACTCCTACCGACTTATTATACGACAGAATGTACGTAATCCCCTTTTGAAATGCCATAACTTGCTTCATCCCTGCATTGTGGATGTGTATGCAAAAATCGAAACTGAGAGCCTGCTTTTCATTCGCTGGAATCAGAATAAGCTGCGCTCTGAAGAATATACTCCTTTGCCTGATGCTGTTGTAAACGACGGTAATACTGATAACGTTGTAAGACTAACACTTTTGTCGTCCGCATACACAGAGAGTCCACGCCATATGTTCGAGTACGCTCGAGGTGCAATTGCTTACGTTTTTCAGTACGGACGCCCAGACCTACTCATTACATTTACATGCAATCCATCTTGGCGGAGGTTTATCAGCTCTTACCTCCTGGCCAATCGACGGTAAATAGGTATGACATGGCATCACGTGTTTTCAGGAAGAAACTGCAATCGCTGATTAACTTTATGGTGAAACACGAGGTGGTTGGGTCTGTGCGCTGCTGGATGTATTAGGTGGAACGGCAAAAGGGGGGACTGCCCCATGCACATGTCCTGATCTGGCTCTATAACACGATCGCTTCCAACGAAATCGACGACGCAGTATGCGCCGAATTACCTGATATCGACGTTGACAATGATTTGCATGAAGTTGTGGCGAAGAATATGATACATGGACCTCGGATACACTGAATCCCAGTTCTCCAACCCCCCCCCCCCGGCATGATAGACGGAAATCCCTTATGCCGAAAATGATCAGCGGAAGACATCGGCAAATTGGCAACCGTACGAATGCGAATCGGTGACATAGAAGTCGGTAACCGCTGGGCGGGTTCGTATTCGCCTTTGCTTTTAAAAGTAAAATGCAGCTCACATAAACGTGGAAAACTGCCATTCCGGTAAATGAATTAGGTACATTTTTAGGTACGTGAATAAAGGCAGCGACATGGCCGTTTTCGGCCTGCAATACGAAAGTAGATAAAGGGATGCGGACATACAACACAATGAAAGCGCACAGTATTGGGCTGGAAGATGCGTCAACGGCAAGAAATCCACGTGGAGAATTCTTCTATTCCCCATCCATGAGCGAACTCCAGGTGGTGTTCGCTTGCAGTACAGTTAAAGAATGGGCAATGCGTTTACGTTACCGATGCAAACGCGCAACAGGTTACCTTAGGTCCACTGGCAACAACATTAACTACGTTCTCCACGTTAAGCCAAAGTGACGCGTTTGCGAAAGCACTGTTCTATTCGAGAGTGCCTACGTATTACACAGGGAATGTGCGTAGAAAATCATCCGAACAACGCAAACGAGGAGAGCGAGTGGACGGACACCCCGCGATACTCAAAGGAACTGCGATAGGCAGACTGCATACCGAGCATCCCAATCTTACTTCGCATGTTGTCGGTGAATGTGCCCGGCCCAACCACTTTCCAGCAATTGAAATCTGTCTACGGCGCTACGCATGCCACTTTCAGCAGTGCGTGTCAGGCTCTTCAGTTACTGGAGAACGAGCAACAGTAGGGCGTATTTATTAATGACTCCTGCAACATGTCCCATCCACATCAAATTCATGCATTGCTTGCAGTCATGAACGTATTCTCTCCTCATCTCCAGCAGATTTACCGGAGAAATAGAATTTGCATATGGCTGAAGATACCTTTCGTCAACTATGCAAGTTAAATGCGGCGTGCACAGCAGGAATCTACAGCGAGGCGTTAGTATTGATTGAGGATATGTACGTAGAAATCGCGAACAAAGTTCTTAATCAACTGGGAATCTTACCGCAAAACCAATCGGCTGCTGCTGATTCCTTAGATGTGGATTGGCGCCATTAGCAAAATGAAACACGGTTCAACTTTTGCCATGCTTGCAATCAAACATTCACAAGCTAAGACTGGAGCAGAATGACATTTACGATCAAATACTGCGGAATGTCAGTAACGGGGGTGGATGAATCTCCTTCCTAGATGCGCCGGGAGGGACTGGCAAAACGTTCCTACTACGACCGATTCTGACGGCATTTCGATCCAATAAATGTCATATCCCTAGCACTTCCATCCCCTGAATAGCTGCAACTCTGCTACCTGGCAGAAAACCCGTTCATCCAGCTTCGAAACTGCCTTTGAACGTGCAATTCAATGAAACTCCCGCGTGCAACATTTCCAAGGCATCCGGCATGGGAAAAGTACTGCAGAAATGAAAACCTATTGTTTGGGATGAATGCACAATGGCGCAAAAAAGCGCTCGAGGCCCCTGATCGAGCACTGCAGGATTTGCGAGGAAACAGCAGACCATTTCTGGTGCACTGCTTCTGCTTGCAGGAGACTTCAGGCCACCGCTGCCTCGATCGACACCGGTGGACGAAATAAATGCCAGCCGTCACCACTTACTCCGGAATTTTCGAGCGCGACTATGTGCATCAAACAATTGCCCTGCCTTCGACAGCGGCTAGAAGGACAATCCTGGGTTTTGCGCACAATACGTACCGCCAACCGGCGGCCCTTACATTTTTCTTAATTGAGAACGTGCTCATTCCTCTTTCCCTCATTTCCCAATTCATCAGATTGAGCCACAACAACGCGTGGCGGGGTCCGGCTAGTTTTTTATATAAATAGATTTTAGAAACACCCGACCTTTTTTATTTACAGACATAAAGAGCATTGCAAAGCTTAAGTCCGGACAACCAGCCTACGCAGTTAAGCCGCATCGTCCCAAAGTGGAGCATCCAGCTCAATCACATTTCCGTAAATTTTAATGGTCCAGCTATGATAAGCTGTTAACTAATTTTGATGGAGAAGCCCAATACACCCTCGGAGCTCCAATGACCCATTTCAGATGTCAGAAGCATGGGTGCGCTAATTACATCCGGAAAATTGACGGTTTTTCTCGTTACCCCTTTCGGCATCATGTGCTATACGCTTGTGCGCGTAGTGAATATGGCGCGCTGGTTGCAGACACAAAAACCGGTTCGTAACGGCTGATTCTGAATCCGTTATTTAGTTCGTTAGCATTGTGTTCTCCTTTGGATCACGCGAACCCTAAACCGCAACATTATGACCACAATCCAATGCGGAGACTCCTAAAAATCGGCAGGAAAAGGCAAGGCTTATGCACATGAGACCTGATGAGACAATCCAGTCGTTAATTCCATTTTATTTGTGCTACTTTAATTAGGCGTCCTTCTGCAACCTACAGAAATCGACAAACATTATGCGGGATTTTGACTGCCAAAGCAGGATATTTGAAAATGTTGTTGGATGCGTTCTTAGCTTGCTTGAGCACTTAATCGGCCTAATTGTGAAAATGTTGGTGACTAAATTTAAATTGCTACCCGACATTTTGTAGATCTGGATTCCGCCAATGCTATTGAATTGAGCTTTATGACAAACCAGAATATGCGGTGTGAAGGACATCAGACAATTACCAATGTTATTAAATTAAGAATAAGTAACGGCAGAGTTGAATATTTTATTTGAGAAAATTTTGAAAGTCCTGACATCCTCCGTGTAACGCCGACCAAGACATGCAGGTCCACGTCTTCAGGATATCTAAGAACATGCAAAACGGATCTATAATATTTGGAGTCGGAGCTGTCATGTTAATCACATTTTATCAGGTTAACCGTCCAGATTTCTGCGTATAATGGAATCAGCAAATACTACCAGTATTTTAGGTGCCACTTCCGATACTGCTTATTTTATGAGTGATTTGAGAAAAGTCAGGCGATTTCGAAAATATCTGTAGCTAACGCTCTAGCCACTTGAGCTTATTGGTTTTGACCTTCTATCGAAAATTTGATTTCATCTATGTTTATTTTCACGCGCAACTTAACTTAGCATGTGAAATACAAAATATATCGCACAGAGTGCTTAATGACAAATCAGACTGTCATAGGAACTCAAATTCTCGTATGTCCTCCGGCTGCCGATCGCATTTAATCTTCATATGCTTCTGGCAGATTTGGGCAAGTTATTCAAACCACATTTTGAAAACCCGCCGTCCATGTTAGTTTCAGACACGGACAGTATGGCGAAACGTGAGTCCGAACAAGGGCCTACCCATCCAAGCTGCTTCCGCCTGAACTGGAGCATTACGTCTAATCACATTCGGGCAAATTTTAATCGCACAGTTTAATGTGACCTATGGAATTCCATACAGTAGATACTGTAGGTTGAACGCTCTGACAGAATTCGGCAATTTGCCAATTCTAGCATTCATCGACTAAGAGAACTCCTCCAAGTTGAAGTGAAACAAATTCAGTCGATGGATGTCTTGTCCGCTCTGGACTGGTCATCTGAAACGACATTCCCGTGTGTGTTTATTGGACTTTTGTATCTAAAACAATGTCTCTGTTTTGAACTTTGACCATCTACATACATCTTCAGCCAAGTCGGGGCAAGCGTATACACGAACAACCAAAAAAGTTAAAAATATTAATGGATTAAAAAACTATAATATTTCGTAAGCCTCATGTCTGAATTGCATACTAACTGACAAGTAACAAAGCAAAAAGCGACATGTCGAAGATTTTTAATTTTATCTGATGAAAGTCTCTGTTCTTGTTTACTTTCCATATGAGAATTTAATTTTGATGTATAAATGCTTATGGATGGCTGGTATTAGCATAGCTGCTCTTTAGTTTTTATCACAGTGGCGCCACTTTGTGCACCTTCTTTTATGCGACTTGAGCGGTTCAAAAACAGATCCCCCAAGATTATAAACGCGGTATATAAATGACTGACCAAACGCATTTAAATTAATTTATCGGGCAGTAGCACAATACTTCGCATGTTTTGGCTACAAACGAAATCACATTTACACTCTTCGGACAGTCTAGTGCAGAAATGACATTTTTTGACGATATTGTTTATATTTACCTTAATCGTTGGTCAAGTTGACAAACAGCACAACGAATGAGGTAATCTTCAAATAAATTCAGGGTGATTCCGCTCGTCATTTTCGCTGTACTCTGCAAGTATGGGTCAACTCTCATCGAAAGCTGTCTCACGGATGCCCTCCTTTATCACCTTACTACGCAGTTGGACGCCTACATTCAGTCCCCCATCACTTTGATTAAAGTTTGTAAGTTGTGTCAGCGGGACACCAGCTTATAACACCTTATTGGGCAGTGAGCATCTATTAAATCAAGCTTCCAGGATAGAATAATTATTCAGCATGCATACCTTGTTAGTTATGAGTGGGCGATCATACTTCAGTCTTTTCACAAAATAGGCGTAGTTCCGAGAGATTTGCAGATAAAATAAACGTTTAAGTTGTTTTTTGTCCTATTTTTGCATTTATAAATGGTCTGTTTTAATCGATTTATGCGCCTGTTCTGATGCCTCGAAGTAACCGCCACTCGACTGTCACACGGCGCTGAATATCACTGGTTTACCCCCTAGGCGGACAACCACAGAATCGAAATGAGAACGCCCAAGTGTCCAATAAATGAGTGTTCTTGGGTACAGCAAGGGAAGCACAAGTACCAGCAACATACATCCGGTGCGGAAAATTCAAGATGAAGGTTATTTACTATCCCCCACTATAGGCGATCGGGCGCTTAATGTAAGTGCAGTTAGGGTTCTGTTTACGAATATGGCTATGCGGGTTAGCTTAATGTCGGGGTTATGGTTGAATTTAGGACTATCCGTATTACAACTCGCCATTTTAGCTAGGACGATTAACAGTAGAGTTAGGATTAATTTGGTTACCCCTCACGGTATTTAACAACCGACTTGGATGGGACATTGTAGTCGTGGCCAACAAGAGAGAAGATAAAAGAGAGAGAAAAGTGAGAAAAGAGCTGATAACGTAAAATGTGACTAATCAGCAAACGCAGCGCGCAGAAAGCGATGAAAATGTCAATGAAATCGAGCTATTATGCAGTAAACAAGAATGTCTAGGGAAAAGAGTAAATAGACAGTAACGCTCAGAATATTGGTAGATGGTGAGTTATAAGAATGCTACAAGAATCTGAAATAGACAGAGACAACTGTGAGAGCCTGCATTGAACGACATACTAAGCAAGTGAAAAAGAAAGCATTTATAAAATTGTAGAAAATATTGTGAAAGAAGGATGAACATCTGTCATTGGACTAATTTTCTAGCATCTAACCATCAGAAGTCTTTAAAAGAAAAGTCCGCAGGACGTAGAAAAAACTGTCAACAGTGTGTTTACATGAAAAAGACACGATCGCTGGGACAAGAGCTTTATTAATCTGACGTTTCGGGTTCCTGCTGGAACCCATCATCAGAGACAACAGCAGATACGTGTGTTCCCATGTTGACTAAAAAAAGAAACCATCTGGACATCGGCCCCAGCATGCTAGGTGAGCAATAAAGATACCGTTGACGAAGAGACACACCGTCCAGAAATTTAGGATTTCGGACAACGCGCACAGGCAAATCTAAGTACATGTTAACCGAAGTAATACAGGTTTATTGTACAACAGGTAGCAGCATGTGATCACAAGTCTAAGATGTGCATCTTGGCGCGAAGTCCCCTGCAGAAAATAGCGTATGCAGCTGTTTGGCTAAGCATGATGTTTTCGCAGTAAGTCACACGTTGTCTAAAGTAGGCGGCAGAATGTGAAAAACACGCAGGCTGTTTACGATTTCTTTTAAATTAAATATTCTGAATCACCCATATCACCCCATGAAACTTCTACGGTATAGTGCGACAGTGTTGACGTCTATTACTAGTCCTACCTAGGCGCATAAGTGGTCACATTCAGCAAAATTTTCTCGCGCGGAAGAACGGAAATGTTTTGTTCTCGTTGCACTGGTTGCACAACAGGCAGCGTTTTTCCCTAATACGGCTGCCTTAGCAGGAGGACATTTGACTTGCCACGAAAACATCGTCTCTCGCCAAAGGCCACCTACACACATTTCGCCAGAAGACTTCAGACCCCGATGCATCTCTCAGATCCGTGATCACATGCTGTTGAACTGAGCACTCGATAGCTTATAATACAATAATGCGATGCAATTGCGGAAAACTGCTATTAATATAGAGTGATGTAATTATTTGCAAAATTGTGGATAAATGGACGCAGCACCTCCTGCACTTCGTTATCTTCATTGCTTCCTAGTACGCCGACTTTAGATTTTCATGTGATATTCTCGATTCGTTCCAGATTGAATTTTTCGAATTTATGGAGCAAAAGTCTACTAACGCTCTTCTGGATAGAAGGGGTCACATCGGAATGCATATATGAGACGTGCGATCACATAAAATAATAATCATTTTTAATCAGTACACCATAGTCCGCATTCACAGCAAGCCAAAATTAATTTTTTTAACTAATTTCTAACAAGTAGACATGCTTTGTAAGTCTTCTGTATTTGCTTTCGGAATAAGCCGTCGGATCCGAAAAACGGTCAACGGCAGTGTGAAAAGATGAAATGAATACAAATTAAGTAGACTTCGATGCGACTGAAAATATCGTTCATAAAATTGTAAGTGTGCGGGTCGGACAGACCTGTACTGCACATCGTAATGTATAAAGAATTCGAGATGGGCATCGTCAAGTCAGAATTAATAAACCAAATGGAGCTATCCGCGCCAGTGTGGCCATACGAGAGGGGCCAACATGCTGTCAGTCACAGTCCGCTCACAGTCCCGCCAAGAGGGGTGCATTAAAGGCTTATTCGTTTATCAAAGTGCAAGGGAAGATGGGAGCCCGAGAACCCTTTGGTGACCCAACAAACTGCTAGCGGAATGCGTAAACGGAGAATTCTGCCTTGATCTTCAAGAGGATAATCTGAAGCAAAATAAGTAGACGACATAAAGGTCCGAGAAAAATAATCGATTTGGGGGTGAGAGCGCGAAACCTGATGGGCCCGAATGGATTCCTGACGAGAATAGGCAAATAGGAAAACAAGGATGTTCCTGAAAGCGCACATTAGCAATACTCCGCTACTACTCCGAGAAGATTTTCCAGGAAGGACATCGTGTCCTATGAAGGACAAGATGCATGCATTAAAAATGATAAATCGAAATTTCTCACGAGAGATCAATTAAAAGGAGACCACACACAAAGAAGGAAAATTGAGACGATACTGTATTTTTGTGGCGTTGTCCTGAATTCCCAATGGCCCTTTCTTGATGTCGGTAAGAATGAGGGAAAAATCTTGGTCATGTCAATACTTTTGATAAAGGCGCATCCTTCTCATTGAATTATGAAGATAGCCAGATGCTCATGCATCTACTGGAAGGGTATTCCAATGGAAATTACACGTGAATGCGAAGTATAAGTAGAGGATGCGGGGCAAGCATGATCAGGTAGGAAATAGGAAGATTGTAAGGCCGACTGACAGGTGCTAGGGGCGAAATGCAATAAAGATTTGAGCTGTGATAAATTTGAAAGTTATGAACGTGTTTTTAGTATGCGGATCCAGGGAAATCCTATGTTTATTCTCTGCCATCTATCCCTGTAGGAAATATTTGGATTTGCCGTGCCTAAAAGTCTTTTACTAAAGTGTTCTTTACAACCTACCATTTTTGGACGACAAGTTACTTTCATTAAACCACTAAATGAGCAACAATACTTAATACACGGAAGTTCATGCATTCCATAAAGTCTTAATTTAATTTCGGGAAGATAGAAATCGTGACAAATAAGGTCACAAACCTGGGCAGATTTGGCCGTAATTGAGTGGGTGTACGTTTAGGGTCCTAGATTATTGAGGTAGCTTTAAAGTAAGCCCTTGTTGGTGACACACCAGACCATAGGACTGCCTTGGAAAACTACTAAATGGGGCAGACTTTCGGGTCCAAGACACATAAAGTCAGAGAAGTGTGACTGTATGGATGGAATTTCATTAGCCATTTTGAGCTCCACGCTGAGAAGGCAAGCATAGTAGCATGCATTTGATCTAGGCAATATTGGGTCGTAGATTGAAGAAATAGATAAATGCATTTGGGGTCATCAACATAAATAAGAGGGTTTGAGTGTCTGATTGCTGACGAAGTATCATAAGTGAAGAGCAGAAGTGAAAGAGAACCTAAAATGGTACCCTACAGGACAGCACTTAACAGATGGCTCTTATCAAATAATGAAGATCCCATTAAAACATCTTAGTTTGCGATTAGATAGCTATAACTGGTCCCAGACCTCCTTATTTAACTAAGAGTCTTCCACTTGCCTCTTTTTCGAAGGCTTTATTAAGGTTAAAATAAGTAACTACCACAAACAGTCAACCATTACGAATAGAAGTAAATAGATTGAGACACAGTATATGACAATATTCACAACAGCGGTCGGGTAGGAAGACAAATTTGGAAGATCTGATGAATCTACTGACTGTAAGAGGTGCACAATCGTCATACGAACATTTTTTAAGGATTTTTACGAAAGGATGCGCTTTATGGACGCCTCCACATTTCCTAACACCAAAATAACAACTAAATTTCATTACTGGTTTAGCAATAAACGGAGTGTTTCAATAGGCAAGAAAAAAGTCATTCTCGACAGAGACGGAAAAGAATTTGCTAAACAGAAAAGTAAAAATTTTGAGCTGTTTAATAAAGGGGTTCGGATGTTGCCAGTTCCTACCGAGTGCAAGTTATTAAGCTGGCGTATATGTTTATGCATATTCGCAGGATCAAATTCATTGGTTATGAGTGAGGCATCAGACGACGGAGAAATTAAAGGAATGGGGTTAACTTCGATGGTTAAATGATTGACACCGAATGAACGTAACAAATCTCCTTTTCCTGATAACTCTGTAATGAAGGTCTAGTAGGAACTAAGGAAATGTGGAATGACTTGATGGGACTTAGTTGACGATCTTTGGCAGACAACACGAGCTACAGACCTAGATGGATACGCGCCCCTATAAGCCAACTACTCCCTGTGTCTATCACGCAAGAAGCTCACTTTTGTAGTTAGTTCAAATATTTCAGCTATTCTAAGTTAAATCGATTGTAAGCCTAGAAGAGAATATTAGAGCTACTTCTGTAGCTTCAAACATCTTCAGCGGAATGAGATCGTGAAGACATTTTCTTATGCCCTGCAATAAATCGCGGCATATTCGGATAATTATTTTAAGAAATAATATGCCAATCAAGCGTGCGTGCTTAGTTGCATACTTATTTCTGTTAATATTGCCATAGCAAAAGAGTTACGTTTTATTCCTGGCGTTAAAAGACAGCAATGGGATAATGCATGATCACTAGTAAAGAAGATCAAGATTGAACTTTATGGATAATGGGAGGATGCCGTTCGTGAAAATTAAATCTAATCTTCTGTCGATGCCATTCAAGGAGTGGACTAATTGATGCCGCTTTGAAAGGTGAACAGAATCCACAATTTTCTGAATTATATGAAAGAAGTATGTATATACCGGTCAATGTCTCGCAAATTAACGTAACATAGAATGAGGTCTCTGGTGGATTTTTAAAGAGTTCGATGGGGCGGCTTTCGTTTCTGGATTAACAAGAAGGGTTATATACACAGCCATCTAAGGCTTTCGCATTTTGCGAAAGGATTTCCGAATAAAGCAAACGTGCATATTAGGGACTGACGTAAATTACACATGTATCGTTGCATTTATCAATGCGGTCTCTTCGCTAAAGGCTGACAATATTTATAGCTATCTACGTTAAACTCGAAAGTTACAGTTACGAATTGTGCAATGGTTGCATGACTTATCTCGCACTGAGAGAATTTATACAGAGCGTACTGATGAGATGTAAATTTAGCTCATCGTTAATTATAAACATAGGAATGTTTGGGGGTGGAAGGATAATATGAATGTCTGAAATTTGCTGACATGTTTCGCTAGTGAAGAGGCAGAATTGCATAGAAATATGCAATAAGTGGGCTAACTCAAGAAATCTCAATCAAAATTACGAAATGCGTTTTCGTTTCGAAAAGGTTAATTAAGTAGTGCTGTAAAACTAAGTAATTGCAGCTTAATTCTGTAATTATTCAATTCCCTGAGAATGCCGGCTTTCGGATGAACGTCTTTCAGGCTGCACACAAGAATGAACTCTGTAAAAAATGCCTACTTAAGCAACATGCATTTTCCGGCTAGTGGTCGATGCTCTGAAATATTCAATTATATTCCATGTACACCATGCGTAAAAATGTCCATTATTTTGCTTATTCGGTGGAATATTATGTCTTCTTCTAATTTTATACTCGAAGGAAGGGTATAATTCGGTTTTAAAAGCTTCTCCAATTCCCGAATAAATTTGAATTCGGGGTTTTAAAACTGCAGACCGTATGTTTTCCGCTTATGGTATACCATATATTTCTCCATGATATTAAAGGGAGAATAAGTAGGGTTTATGAAATTTGCAGTGAATTTGAGACATATTGTAAATTTTTTGAGCAAACGGTCGAAAGGTCGGGCTCAAAATTATACGGGAATTGTAAATGTTTTTTAAACCGAATTGTACCCTTCCTTCGGGCGTAAAGTTAGAAGAAGACAACATATTCTGCCAAAAGAGCAAAATAATTAACATTTCTATACATGGTTTCCACGAAGTATAGTTGAATTTTTAAGCGCATTGAACATCTTTGAGAAAAATTTATGCTAAGTAAGTAGTCATGTTTTGAGGTGTTTACTTTTTGCATGCAGTCGGAAAGATGTGCATCCGAAAGTCGATATTCTGAGAACACGGAATTATTACAGCATTATGCTGCATGCTAATTAGTTTTGCAACGCTACTTATGTAAACGTTTCGAAACGAAAACACATTTCGGAACTTCGGTTGACATTTCATGAGCCAGCCCAACTACTGTAGTTGGGCATTATTCATAAAGATGAATGCTAATTTATGAGGTGGAAAAAACGGGAGGCATAAAAATGGGATTTTGTGAATATTGAGCATAATATGAGAAGGATGTGTATTAGGAAACTGAATAAATGGTCTGGAGAATCTGTTTTCATTATTAGTAGACTTTATTACTTAGGGATGTAGGCTATGTATGGAGTTCAGAAATTATTTACGACATTGTATCAGCATATTTTACAGGATGGTGGGTTTGTGGGCTCCCTAAATGTGGTGACATCCTTAAAGTGAGAGTTTAGTATAAGAACAGATGGATAATTACCCGGCCTAATCTCCAGCCTTTTTGAGTCTATCACTAGGTCAGACGTCAGGCCTGATATCTTAGTGGTTTCGCCATAACTCGTATGAAGTCTCTGCGTGGTCCTGACTACTTGCTGTCGTGAATACACGCTCTGCAACGACATGCCGTCTCCTTCTGCTGTGTGCTCGCATCTGGCAAGCTTCAACAGATTAGGGAATGCGTGGGAAGCGCACGATATACTTGCATTTCGCGCGCTGGTGTGGTAGTTGAATGCCCAAATGTGATCATTTCTTAAAACTGAGGAGTCGGGATAATAAGACGAAACGACAACTAGTAGTATAATTTATGGTAAGGTGATACCATACAAACAGCACAGGTTCTAGCCAAAAGTCCATGCACGCGTGTTTTGACGACATTCTGCCGCTGCTTGGCGCAGCTGCGAGGGTTTAGTTTGTCAGTGGGTCTCCAGCAAACCCCTTCCGGTTTCTGGTAGATACTCCATATCAGAAAGTGTCACTTATTTGTGATAGACCAAATGTCTCTTTCCATGTTTGAAATGCGTTTTTCGCAATAATTTTGGTTGGCATTTGTTTCTTCATGTATCAACCCCCATACGGATGCAGAAAAGCGGCCTTCGGCAGTGATTGAATGTAAGCCCACAGTAAGCTCTATATCATTCATATTCTACGAATGCCCAATCAATCATTTTTTCTCATTTATTGTCCGGTCTACATTAGGCATGTTCTCAGAGTCAAGAAGTTGAGATCGCACTCGCCACAAACATTCCGTGTTTGTCGCCGAGTGTGCAATTTGCGGTAAGGCCATTTCCAATGTTGGTCGATGCGGAGCACTATGCCATTAAACAGAAATCAGTTAATATTAATGGAACGCGAACAATCCCTAGAACGACAAAATCGCTGTTATCTGCGACATCAATGAAAGCATCAGCTGAACATGGACTGTTTACTGACTGAGTCAAGTGCAGTCAGGTGCATGGTGCAATATGGTGAAAGGGTGCAGGCGTACGACTGACGAATATAGCGGCTGATTGTAAAAATGAATTTTTTGGTCAATGTAATCTTAAGTAGGAAAGTGTGAAAATTAATATCTATGCATTGTTGTTTGATACGGCCGTTTGTAATTTCGCAGCGCACTTGGAAGGGAATATTTACAAATCGAAAAGAAAATACGAGCGTTTTCTTAAGGACGGCCTGTTATTTTGCTTCACACATTCACAAAATGCAACATTGAACGAAGCGAGAAAATCACATGAAAATCTAAAGTCGGCGTACTGGGTAGCAATGAAGATAACGAAGTGCAGGAGAGGCAGCATCCATTTATTCACGATTTTGCGAATAAATAAATCGGTCTATATTAATGGCAGTTTTCCGCAATAACATCGTATTATTGTATAATAAGCGGTAGCGTGCCCAGTTCAACAGCATGTGATCACGGATCTGAGAGACGCATCGGGGTCTGAAGTCTTCTGGCGAAATATGTGTAGGTGGCCTTTGGCGAAGGACGATGCTTTCGTGGCAAGCCAATTTCCTACTGTTCAGGCTGCCGGATTAGGGAAAAACGCTGCCTGTTGTGCAACCAGTGCAACGAGAACAAAATATTTCCGTTCCTCCTCGCGAGAAAATCATCACGAATTAGACCATTTATGCGCCTAGGGAAGACTTGTAATAGACGTTAACACAGTCGCCGATACCGTAGAAGTTTCATGAGGTGATAGGGTGATTCAGAATTTTTAATTTAAAAGTCATCTGAAGCGTAGTTTTCTGTGAAAGAAACGATAAGTTTTGTCCCCCTTGCACTGGATCCAATACAGCCAGCGTGCTTTCTACATCCTGCAGCCTACTCTAGACAAAATGAGACTTACAGCGAAAAGATCATGCCTAGCCAAACAGCTAACCACGCTCTTTTCTGCATGGGCTTCTCACCGAGATGGCCCTCATAGACCTGTGATCATATTGCAAGAAACTGTGGCCTCTCCAGCCGATAGGTTTTAATCAGTGAAATCATGCTACGACCTGTTGTACAAAAAACCTTTATTACTACGGTGCATATTTGCTTAGATTTGCCAGTAGGCGGAGTCCGAAATCCTAAATTTATGGACAGTGTGTCTCTACGACAACGTTATCTTTAGTAATTATCTCGCATGCAAGGGCCGATGTCCAGATAACTTTATGTTTCAGCTGACATGGAAACAAATCGTTGGCAGTTTTTACTACGTCCTGCGGGCTTTCCATTAAAAGGCATCTGATGGTTAGCGGCTTGGAGATTAGTAAGTTAGCAGATTTGCATAGTTTTTTCACAATATCCTTTACAATTGCCGATACAAGCGAAGATGCGAGTTCCAGGAACTAGTTGATCAGAAGAAGAAGCGATTG